>DWGR01003332.1:0-12330 GCA_018247715.1 Heliconius burneyi | reverse complement strand
CGTCTAAAAATTTCAAGATCAAGATCAACACTATAAAAGTAGCCCACCTAAGTATCTAAACATATTAATATATACACATATAATATATTCAACGGTGAATAACGATATTGCAGCATCGATGATATACTCGTACATTTAGACATTCGATAATTAGGAGATCAAATTCTATTCGTGGGAACGAATATTGAAAATGCTTCTTCAACATGTACTTCAATTTACTATTTAAAGGTAAAAGGGAAGAGACCATAGTGGACACATCTTAAGACACGGAACTCAACACCGCGCTTTGTCATCGTAATGGAGAAATTAAATAAAATTGAACATAATCATTCCGCCGTGTAGGTATCGAACCCACAACTATTACGTTCCCAGGCACCAACTAACCAATATCCTGACAACTACGTAAATACATATATGAGTATAGTAGGCATATGTGATTAGATTCAATGTTGTTAAGATAACCAAGACAAGGTAATAGCTGTAAAATAGCCACCTTAACCAGGTGTAAGGAACTCTGAACGAAGTGAGGCAACGTCACTGACATGCGGACAGGTTTACCAACATTTACCTATAGTCCTATACATTCAAACGTTACAATAATTTATATGTGTACTATGTTGTATATAAATAATTGTTCATTGCTTTAGATGAATAACGATTTTATGTTGTACTAGTTTTTATCTGCGGCTTTTATATGACACATTCCATTGAAAACACAATGCCTTAAGAATTTGGCGAAAAGTGGGGAACGGGAGTATTTTAATGGAAATGGAATCTTAACACGAGGTTCCTAGGTTCTCTCTGCTTACCCTTGAATGTGAGGGATACAGCGTGCAGCTAAAAGAAACAAATGATATATGATAAATACGAGTACAGTAGACAGCGGGAGCTTAATTTTATTCCGTTCTATACAAGGTAGGCAGTTATATCCAAATATGGAGTATTTCATACATTATTTTTCAGTAATGTTGACTCCTTGTTGTTTTTTCTAATGCAATTTTTTTAGTTAGACAGGATGCTATTTCTTACTCACTTTTTATTAAGATTATACTCGTATATCGTGGTAAGGATGTATTATGAGACCTGAATGTAAGTTATAATGTTAGTATTCTTATTCTTAAAAAGTTAAGGGTACTTTTTTTAAATAGAAATACCCAGAAGACCTTTAATTGAGTAAACACGTAATATGACGCCAGACAACTTGTGTACCGCAAGACAGTAATGCACACGTTCATTGCCTCGTGATTGTCAAGTACTTACTTAACATATAGATATATTAAATTAGGTGCTTATACTTTATTGCTGACAACACTAGTATTGATGGTACAAAAGTTTTGACTTTTTTATTTTCACCTATATCCCGCACTTTGCAGGATTGGCAGAGGGAACCTGGGAATATAATATTAAGTCACTTCCTTTCCCTGTTTTCCGCAAAACTCTATAGGTATTGCGTGTTTAGTAGTGGAACTCAACGCCGCATTTTGCCTCCTTTCCAGAGTGAGGAAATGAAGCTATTGTATAAAGCTATAGCTTTTACAGCTGCGCCACACGGGCAGTCGAGTAAAGCACGTGTTTTAATTTAATTGCAAATATTATAAAACGATCTAAACTTACAAAGGAGTCTGAAACGATTGCATACATTCTTGGATCCAGAATATAAAGAGATGAAAATGGTATGATTCAAGTGGATGGTGGAGTGGAAGGGAATGAGTTTCCGTCCCTAAAAGTTCTGTCAGTTTTGGCAATCTGGGAGCTGACTTATTAGAGATTTGGTAAAAGTAAGGGTAGCGTACAAAAAGACGAAAAGATTTCGGTGTCCACTGGGGAAGTAAGGGTCGTACAAAGTAGAAAACGGAAAAGCACTTTAAACGGATCGTAACGAACGAAAGGAGTGAAGCAAAATATGCAAAATAGTCAATTAACTGGCACATCTGTCATTTAAAATATAATTGATTTTAATCGATTGAAATTGTTATTTTTTTGCTTTTTCAATAATTCACTAACATTTTCTTAATTTATACTGTAACAAGCGGCCTGCCAGCGGCTTCGCCCGCTTGAAATACATGATTATTCACTTAATAAACAGAATTGACTGTCAGTCATGTGTGTTGATGTCAATGACTAATTTAATTTACTCGTTCAGAAACAGCCTTAAATGTTATTGATTTGGATAAGGATTTATAATATTCTTTGTAAAATAATTGTAATGATTGTATATTTAAAAAAATACCCAAATCAAATAATCCAATATCGGAATCGAATTCAAAATAATTAAATGAGTCGAAGATCGAATCGAAAATTTATTGAGAACCTCCTCTTTGTTTTGAAAGTCGGTTAAAAATACAGATTTATCATAAACAAATACAGATTTATTAAGAGTATAAGTATAAATATGGCTAGCTTTATTTTTTATATTTGCAGGCAAACTCATGCCTTGAGTTCATTTAAATATCGATAACTTTTTTTTAATTAACCGATTTTGATGAAACACACTTAAGATGTTGAGATAAATGTTAAGTTAAACAAAGTTTCAGTACTTTCGAAAATTAGCGCGTGTATGTAAGATACAGATAGACAAGAAATTATAAAAAAAATTGGCTTTCTGTTATTTTTTGTAAGTATCCCTATCCATTTATCTATCCACTATCCATTTCAATCAAAAATATAAAATGTACAGACAATATGTTTTTACTTTCTTATTATAAGTATAAATTATATGCACTAATAAGTGCTTAACTTCTAATACACAATTTGTTATTTCTATTGGGTCACGTGGGCAAAGGTAATTGTAGAATATCCCAACTATTCGATTAAAACAAGCATGTTTAATTAATATGTAACAGGACAAAAAGCAGTCAACGTACGCCATGTAATATCTGCAGTAAAAAATAAACAAAATAAAATTTCCTAGAAAACTTTTCTCAATTGATTGGACAGTGTTGAAATGGTAGAATGTTGTTTTACCGTTGTCCGTTGCCATATTAACGCCTTTAAAAACTTGTTTATCGACTACGGTTAACGCATATTAGTGAATTTTATAAAAAGTAAATAACTTGAGTATCTTATTGATATAGGTTAGAGAATTTGACTGCTATAGAGGAAGTAGGTTCAATTCAGACTGAGAACCGATATTTGAATGGTTAATATAATAATCTGAATATTATTAAATAAATTAACATACTGTTTATGTATACTTCATTTGTAAAATTCTTGATATAGTTATGGACATTAGAAATATTTATTCACAGTGTGTGGCAACGTTGTGCTGAACATAGTTTTGTAATACTTATAAAATATTTTCTTATTTTCATTCCTATTTTTCTATATTTTCTTATTCTTTTCAATCGTAGCTCGGTTTTAAATAAATATCTGCGTCGTATTTAAAATCAAAAAGTAAAAACTCGTGCTGCTATATAAGGTGTTTTAAACATATGTTGTATAGGTTTAATAGGTAATACGCACGAGACAGGTAGAATGCGAGGGAAAGGAATGAGAATTACTTACCATTCGATTAGCTAGGTAACCTAATGATTTATATGTGATACATGTAGCTGTGTATGTATTACGAAACGTCTACACGCAAGTTTCTGAAATTAAAAAATATGTTAAATATTTTGCTATTATTGGTTGTAATTATATTTAATTTGGGAAACTTTAGTGGCACATACCTCTATTACACTATTTACTAGCATACCAAATATGGCATACATATTGGGCCACAATTTTTGCCTAGAACTCCAATTTTTAGACGGGAAGCTTTGAATTACTTATATTAAATGTGATGCAAAAATTGAAAAATGGGAAATGGAAGTATCTTAGTGGGGCCGGGCCCTTGTACCATCAGGTTCCCAAGTTCTTTACGTTGTTCCCAAGTACATACACATGAAAATGATTCAAAGAGTCTGTTCTATATCTAATATTACACATTTTAGTCAAACACTGCGTGTCGGTCTAAAATTATCAAAACCTATTATTAACAAATACGCGTGTCTCTACCTATAGCTGAAACTTATTTACATTCTAATTCCACCAGTCAAATGAAATATTAAGGGAGTTGATACAATTCTAAGCCTTCGTACATAAATTGCGATACTAAATCTATAACACTTATTGCACCCACAGCCTACATTACATTCTTATGTAAATGTTGTTTGAATTATAAAGGAAGTCATTACACTCTCGCAACTTTGACGTTATTGTGATTGAAACATGGCGAAATATATTTAAAACTATAACAACAAATAATAATGAAAAACTGACTACGTCTTTTATACTGCTTGGTAATTATATCAAAGCCATCTATTAATACATAGTATATGAAATGAAATTAATCAAGAAACGATTAATGTGATGTAATATGGTCTATAGTCTCCCTTGATATATAAGCACATAATATTCAACACATCTTTTTTAAATATGATCCACTAGTTCCTGAGAAGAGTAAGCAGAAGGAACCTCGTGTTAAGACACGAACCCTAATTTCCATATAATTTACGTGACGGTGTTCGTTAAGTGGCGCTTGAACTCTACACTGCGCTTTGCATTTTGCCTTAGAGAAGAGGTCGAGCCTATAAATATCGGGCTTACAATCAGACGCTGTACCACTGCGCCACAACGGCCATAAATATATGCTAGAATATTTTAAATGAATAGCTATATAATGACAATACGTTCTGTTAAGGATATAATTTTAATAAGTGAATAATAAATGTTATTTATTACCAGCAAGTATGAAGATTGAAGAATTTATGATGTAATGAAAATTCTACATGAACAAGCACAATAAAATTGTTAAGATTGTTTGTATAAGTACCTAAGTTTCTTGTCGTAGCTGTTTTTATAGGTATAAGTACCAATTGCGTTGAATTCCCATTTTAAATTGAATCGTTCAAGTAATTGAGTGTATTCGAAATGTTAACTTTATTTTTTATATATACACAATGCTTGATACATATAGCTAGCGAATCGCCCGCGGCTTCGCCCGTTTAAATAGTAAAACAATTATTTTCATTAGATATTCACTGCTAGGTCACGTCAACGGTATCAACAATTATTTAAAGTAAGCATATGTACTGGCAAGTAATTAGGTAAAGCAACGGAGCATCGTTTGGTTGCAACCTGCAATCTGCAATCTTATATAACCCGCTATAACAATGTTAGACAACAATACTTAACTATGATTAGTGTGTGTAAGTATAAAGATACCACAGATAATTATTATTATACAATAGTTCTAGATTTTTTAATCTGTTTCTATTTTTTCTCTAATTGATAATTTTAAATATATTTTTAAGAATTCATAGGTAATTTATGTAAAGCTATACATAGCTTTACATAAATTTGAGTGGCAAAAGTATATTTTGTTTTTCCAAACGAACATGCTAAAGACTATAAAAAAGAAAAGAACCAACAGAGTATTAAGACAACAACAAAATGTAAGTATAACCTATTTTACAGACATATTCTAAGCTCAATTTTTTGTTTTGATTAACACTTTTTTAAATATAAACTATTTTTATTCAACCTCACTCTGTATCCTGCTTATTGTAGGGTAGGCAGAGGAATTATCCGTTCTCCATTTTGAGTGGAAATCGAAGCCACAGTTTACATTAAGATATTCTGCCGCCGTATCACGGTTACCTCAAATATTAAAATTAAAAAGTTAAATTATAATATCAAACGCAATATATAAAACTTTTATAGAACTTCAAAACGATTTCACCTAACTAAGTAAATAAGTTGATAATGCTCCTTGACATGTGTGCCAGTTTCAAAAGGACATTTGCCACATATTAGCTATTGGTATGCGCCCGCCATCTTCCATCGACGGTGGCCATGGATTTTATGCTTTAAACTAGATTGACAGGACCAATCTAACTAGCTAAATACATTGACGTACTTAGGTGTTTTTATTTGCGGCTAAAGTATCTTTTATGTTTAAGAAATTTCGAGACCATGAAACACAGAAAAAAAATCATTTTAATATGATGAATGTGATGTCTTACGACATCATTATCGTCACATTAATTTGTGTTTATATTTACTTTTATTATTAAATTCTGAAACTAATTAATGTATGCATAAAAAGCTTTGGCTTTACGTAGAGATTTTCTCGCTTTATATTTTCTACCTTATTTATCATGAGTAATGTTCTGTGGAACTGTTCGATCTGGTACTATTCGCCGAATTTTTTAAGCTAAAGTACGAGTGGGAGAGTCACGCCGCCGCAATGGCGACACGCATGGGCAGACTCGACCGAATAATTACCACCCTCGGCATTTAAAACCTTGAAGTAGTGGCTTTATGCCACTGCGTTTCGCATCAGGTAATGCCGGGCTCCGGCGCCCAGCCACCCCAAAAGCTGGCAACGCACCAGTATCTCCTCTGGTGTTACGCGGTGTCGTGGGCAGCACCGCTGCTACCGCATCACTTACTGGTTATCAGGTGACCCGTACGCTTGTTTGCCATGCTTTTACCATAAAAAAAATATCATCTCCACTACTTAGATACATGGCACTCCATTACTGTGCAACATGGAATGGCCTTTCTGCGATAATATTTCAGGGTCGATATGCGTACATTCAAAAAGCTCATCTATAGAGGTGGATGCCTTCAGGTCGGCACCTGTAGCTTCTCTGGTGTTACTTGGGATCGTGGGCATCTGTAAGTGATAGTAAGAGGTATCACAATAATTGTTAGTAATAAAACATTCTTGCTCGAACGCATGCAACTCATATAAAGTTTCATACTACCTAAATAAATAAATAGCTTATCTTGAACTGATGAGCCGACACCTGATTTATGTTGTTCAATTAATCTTGTTGATTGGTTTTGTTTTGTGTTAATATTCTCAAATATTTTTTATAAGCAACATAAATACGTATAATCGTAGATATGCTAATGTTTTCAATGTTTTTGTACTTCAAAAGAAAAAACAGGAATCCGGATTTATTATTACTTTTAATTGAAAAATGAAAATAATAATTAAACCGGATTCATTAAGTTCATATTTTATCTTTAATCTTACTTAGTCTGTTAGATGTTAAATTTTAATAATTAAAGGAGCTCTAAATTTATCTAAATACTCTCATTATATAAAATAGACGCTGAAGTTACTTATCCTCTCGAATATTGAGTATTTGGCAAAAATACACGTCTGTGTGTATATGAACGCAAATGTAAATAGATGGCAAGACTGCATTTTGAGACAATCATGACATTTATACAAACACTCGTTTTTACTTGCGCCTTTGTCCGCGTGCTCAAAGGAAACTAAAGAAGACAATGTATAACACACTCTAAGGCCCGTTTTCATTCATAGAATATAATTATAAAACGGCATCTCAAGATCGATCTCAGAGTGGAGAGCGGCTTGTAAATTTGGACCTATATGTCAGTGACAATAAAAACTTGCATCACAAAATTTTTTTTTCAAATCGAAAGGGTATTTTGCCTTCAATTTTTTCATTATATATAGGTACATAAGTTTCTGACTAATAAAAATTAAAAGCTCTAAAGCTTACGTCATTGTATGACTCGATCGCTCATCCAGTCATTCTCTAGTTGCGCTAGCTAGACCCTCTGTTGCTGCAGTTGGCAGCTTAACTTATCGAGGGATAAGTTAAATAAGAAATGTTTATTTCAGATATATTTACGTATTATAATTTATTACAAAAAACTTAAATTTTATTAGATTAACATTAACATAATATATTATGACTTGTGATACATAAAGTTATGTCCACAACTTCGTTTACGAAAACTTTATGACGTAAAATTCCGTTTGTCGTCGTTATCGGATGAATTTTATGGAAACTAAAGAAATTCGTATAAAAGTTCTATTGTCTACGCTGCTAGTGTTAGGTGTGTTGTAGCTGTATTTATGTGTACGAAGCTTCGTACACATAAATTAAAAAATTAACTTGCAAATAAACTCAAATAAGTATCAAGTAGGTAAGTCACGTCTCATTATCACATACGCCTATTTGTTCGCTAGTTCGCCTCGCGACGGCCTCGTCCGAGTTAGGTAATACGAGGTGACATCGTACACCACACAGCATACCTCTTACGTCTTATGTTATATGTAAGATCAATTGGACAGGTTTAAGTATTGATAGAATGTACAGATAGCTAAGTTATGTTATTTGGTAGTTTGCTGCGACTATGAGTGAATGTTAATTTACAATTTTGTTTATATCTATTAAAATAAAACACAGAGTTGAGTTTCGCTATTCAACAGGCAATGTGTTGAAATTTTGGACTTGCGTGAAAAACGGAGCGTTTTAACAGTTTCCTCTGTCTTCCTTTGTCTGTGATGCAGCATATGAGATGCAGCATATGAGATGCAGCATATGAGATGCAGCATATGAGATGCAGCCTAAAATAAAAAAAACATCATATTAACTGAAGGTGTTTTACAATCATAATAAGTAGTTGTTGATTACGTTTCAAACATCATAATAGGTAGATTCTAATTCTGTGTAAGAGAGCAAGTTCAGTTTTCACACGCAAAAAGTGTTTTCTTTGACTTATGAAACCATGTTATTTTCCCATGAGCTTTACAATGCAATGAATTCAACGCAGAATTCCTGTAACTAGAGGTATAATCGTGGTCTCATGTATCTACTCGTTTTATAATATGGCTTATTGTTATTATTTTTTTAATCAGCTTCCCGCAATATCCCGCACGCAGCAGAATAGGCAGAGGGAACCTAGTGTAAAGACATCTTGTTACCCGCCGAATTAAAAATACCAAAATATGGTATATTTTTTAAATGTGGGATCGTATACACAACACAGTAGGCAGAGGATGGAATGGCTTTGATTGGAATAAATTTATTTCCTCGCTTTGGTAACATGACGAAGAACGGGGTTAAGGTCTGCCACTCAACAGGAAATATGGGAACTGTACTTGCTTACTTTGCTATATGTGGGATGCAGAATGATATTTATTAAGTTTTTAATTCATATCCCTTAAATAATTCATAAATTCACACTTAACTAATATGACAGAAATACTAAAATGACTTACAAAACCATCTGACATAACAAGTTTGCGGCGTCATTACATCATCTCGTTAGAGCGTGGGCGTTGAAGTGCTTTATAATTGAGGTGTACTCTGACTTCAGCCTTCGAACTCATCACGCGGGTTAGTAGTTTTTTGTATGTATGTAGATATATTATTGTGCCGTAAGGTATCAAAACGGGATAATTATATATAATAACATGAATTTAAATCGAAACTCCTAAAGTAATTTAAAGTTTTTGTTATTATAGATTAATTATTAACCAAAGTAATGTACGTATTGATGATTTTGTTAAATTATATTTTAGAACATTTCAAAATATAAAAGCGGAGGAGGCCAAGAAAACATTAAACTTTAACCAGATTAGAGAAGCACACAATATTAGACCCCAAAGTGACTACTTTACTCGAAACTCTACTTTTAATAAAAGTAGTCACTTTGGGGTAAGCAGCAGTAATAAGCATTTGCTTACAAAGAGGATCATGTGACCAATAGCTGTATGTCTTTCTGATACTTTATTTCATATTTCTTGATAAGATTGCTCGCGCTTAAAAAATAAGTAAACATTATTTTCCTTAGAAGTTATTATATAAAAAATTAAGAACACAACAACGGAATAAAATAATTGATTCCAATGTCAAAAAAATCAAAATTACACTTCATAAAAAATATTATTTACATATATAATATATTAAAGAATTTAAATTTCATTTTTACATAATAATAGGGTAAAGATTTATTTAGTGAGAAAATTAACAGAACCGTGCCCTTCGTGCGCCCGACATTTAAATACCAAGGCTTTATTACATTAATCGTATTTTCTACGTGAAACTGAACTGGAGATACATTTTAAGAACAAATCACTTGAAAACAATGATAAATTATGTATAATATACCTAAATAAGGAAAATATGGGAAATTATTTAATTTGTTTTATTTATAATATGAAGTTGGGATTAAGTACATTTTGATGTTTATCCATGTAAAACTAAGACGTTTTTTGTTTTAAATATTTAAAGATACAATATTTAAGAAATTGTTCTTGCACTGAATTAATTTGAATTCAAAGAAGTCCTTTGCAAAAAGACCCTAAACAAAAATATTTAGCAATTGCTTTTTCTTTCAATGTTCATAATTAAGCTATAATTTATTTTTTTTTAAATACTTTGTAGGTTTATGCTGTGTCCTTGCAAATGGCAGGGTAGGCAAACAGAACCTGGGAACCTAATGTTAGGACACAGCGTTCCCATTGGTATACTTCCGTTCCCCACTTTCCGCCAAATGCATCCTTATTTGGTGTTGAGTAGCGGATCTCAGCGCCGTGCTTTGCCTCGTCAACAAGGCGAAGAAATGAAAATATTTAATGTTTTATTCTCCTGAGGGAATCGCATCCACTAAGAATGCGGAGTTAGAATATTTTAATCTAGAAAAAAAGCAATAAATAATGACAAACTATGATTTTCATAATCACAAAATAACTAATATAACAATAACTTTAAGCGAGCGAAGCCGCGTGTGGGTCGGTAGTCTTAACATAATGCAATCTTATCCCTATAAAATTATAAGCTAGTTAAGAATTACAACCTAAGAAGCGAGGACAATTCTACTAGTAGGCAGGTATAAGGAACAAAAGGTGCTTGGAATCCGGTCTGCCTCTAGAAAGGTCTTCAACTATTATTATAATTTAAATTTTCTACATAAGGCTCCTGTATATTAAACGTTTTTTTCTTTACTCAATCTACTATATGTTAACTCCATCTAAAGTATCTGACCGTTATCAGAATTGATTAAATTATTAGTTTACCAAAAAAGGATGACACGTATAAGGTATCATGAAGTAATCAAGTACCGTAGATTTCTTTTATTAAAATTCCATATATTAAATTATTTTCATTACTGTTATATTAATTATAAACATTATATATTTGTAACTATAGATTAAACACAGTTATTCCCGTTTCAGCGCGGGGACGAGGCTGGGTATCCAAAAATAAGTATTTTTTTTATGTTTCGTGTTATTAGATGTTATTAGACCTTGAAATATATATAATTTGGCAACAAATGTTACGGCTCGAGGTATTTCCTTTAGGCAATAATTTATCTTTTGGGCCGACACGCATTCCAAGTATATATTATCATTCTCCTTTTTTATCCAAGTTTGCCCGTTCTTCAGGAGAAACAATAAGAAAAATACAGCTTATAATATTTACCACATATTGAAAGTCTGTGTAATTACTAGTTACTTTATTGTCGCTTTATTTAAAAGTACTATTTTGCTAATGGCAAATTTAAATACAAACGCGACGCCACGACTGGCCTCTTACAATAAAATAATGAACAATGTATTGTCTGTCGATCGACATATTATTATATTAATTATTTAATATACATTGTAATGTGAAATGATTATATATTTGATAATAATTCACTAACGAGTCCGGTGGTCGCTTCGGGCCACTACATTGGTGTCCACATGATTGAAGTATTAAAGCTACATTCTTACTAGGCGTATGTTTAACTTGCATTAAAGTGGTTACATTGATAATGTAATAGATAGTTGTGTGTTCCGAGAGCTTTGGTGTTTTTGTATTTGTAGTTGGATTGAATTGAAAATTTTTAGAGTTGGTTTGTCAATTTATTTTAATAAACCTTCGTTGTAAAAATCGTTTGAAAATCACGACTTTCCGTGAAATTCAGTAAATAGTTTTATTAAACGAGAGGATCCTATTGTTGCTATATTTATTATTTTAGTGTCCTGTTTTCAAGGTAAGTATTAATTATACTTACCTTAAAGTCGCAAGTCGCTTAAAGTAGCTTGAAAATGATACTTTATAATTTATTACAGGCTACTTCAAAGGAGAAAACTCTCCATTTATAACATTCTTCATATTTCATATTATGCTTTCACTATTTTCTAAGTACACAGTCAACAATGCGTGTATTGCTATAATTAGGTGAAAGCGATACACGTAGGGCGCTTATTCAGTATTGGTGCATTGTACGGCGTACCTATAATAAATTAGCTCTAGAACATTCAACAAACACATCTTACCAACCTATTAAAATATATATAACAACTATTTTATTATAATATATATGTTACCACTTTAATTTACAAATATTATAAAACCCAATAAATTTATAACTATAAAATTTACATAGTAGTAGATACATACATTTTAGTCGTGTGTTCCCGGCTTAGAATAGGATCACCCTGGTACTGGTGGTGTCGTAAGAGGCGACTAAAGTACGAGTGGGAGAGTCACGCCGCCAGGAATGGCGACACGCATGGGCAGACTCGAC
>DWGR01003331.1:0-12330 GCA_018247715.1 Heliconius burneyi | reverse complement strand
TCAGTGTACCCGCTGACGTAGACCATTGCTGATAGCTTCATTTCATCATAGCTCAGACAATTCTCTAGTAGTAATGGTGGTTTTTGATGTATTGTGCCTACTTGTTCCCAGCCTTCTTCACTGTAATTCAATTTAAATATAAAAAAAACATATATAATAAAAAGACTAGTTTTGAACTGTTATATGTGTTGAAAACAAATCAAACATGATCATCTAAAGTATTGTACGTATGTTTACTTGAAGGCCAAAATTTAATGAAGTTACTAATTAATATAACTTCGATTATCCGGGCCATAGTTATACCGATTTACGATTAACCAGGCCAACCATTCATATTAATATATATATATATATATATATATATATATATATATATATATATATATATATATATATATATATATATATATAACATGGTGTTTTGGAAAGTGTATTCCTTAATGATTTCTTGATAAACATTGATTTTCGTTGATATATATTTGTTTTTTAATGAGTACCTAGCCTTTCTTCGTGTAATAGATTATCCGAATTTTCGATTAGCCGAAAAACAACAATTAGTTAGGATAATACAATTTCTATGATAAATCTAAAAAGTATATACATAAAAAGTAAGTTTCTCGTAAAATAAATTCAATAATAACAACAGTTAAAATAATATAATAAAACAGTCAAAATATACAAAACAAAAAATATCAAAAAAACTAATGCATATATTATAGCGAGCATTTGGTTACACTCTACTCACTAGGCAAGAGATAGCCTAAGAAATCTTTGCATTGCCTTGAAGTTAGTTAGGGTTTCAGAACTTTTGTGCAATATTCACACAAGAACAAAGTTCGAATTAAGACTTGCCGACCACACTATACCCACAAATATTTACATCTATACATATGAAAAAAAAATATTTTTTTCAGGATTTCAAGCTCTTGGAAACCATCCAAGTATAATATTATTAAAAAACTCTTTTTAACTCACTCTTGTTCCCCACTTAATAGTAAATATTCATCATTTGGATTCATAAATGAAACAGCACGTTTTTTTAATATCCTCTCAATCAATTCCGGTACTGTCATGTCTTTATATAATGCTTTTTCTATGTTGGAACCAAACTCCCTGAAAATATATAAAAGTAATATATAGCAGTATAAATGTAAAAATAAACTTATTAAAAATTATTAAAGAAATACTTAAAAATTGGAATCTCAAGGATCTTAGAGAAGGCTTTTTCTCCATAAGAAAATTTACTTAAATTTTTTGAACCTAGATAATTTTTATTTTGATGAATTGTTTAAAATTATTATAACTTATTTTATTTGATATGTTTAATGATATTATGTTTAAAAACTTTATTTATTTATACTTATATCACATTAAATACTTTATTAACCTAGTTGAGACTGTTATGACATACTACAGCATAAACATGACAGAAACATGATATGGTTCTCCTCTGGGGAATATATTATTTACACTTTCTCGCTCTGAAGACAAGACAAAATATGGCGTCGCGTTCCGCCATTCAAAGTACAATGTTTCAAAAATAGGGCCATGCATGAGAAACACTAGCTATACACAGAAAAGCTAAAAATCATAAAAATACCTTTTATAGATTAGGAAGTGCGTCATCAAGAGCAGTACTCTTTCATGTATCAGAGGATATGTTGATATTACATTCCGTTTTAATTTATCAATCGGTCTGCGAACTTTTAATTTTTCCATCCTAAAAAACAAGCAAATTAAATGACCATTCATATTTCATGTGTGTTATTGTCATCACGACTTACTCTATAAAAACCTAACACAAGCAAAACAAAAGAGATTTTGCAAAAATTAAAAAGTAATTTTTCAAACAAAATAATTAATAATATTATCATTGTAAAATAAAACGCCATTTGTTAAGAACGATGCACACAGCCATAACTCTATTAAAGCGATAACGCCGCACTCCTCATTCACGAAATCGAATCGATATTTTTTGAGAATGAACGTGCAGATCGGCAACGCTTAGTAGTATTTTTATAGTAGCAAGTGCTTCCGTTATTGGTGTCTATTCGTAACTGCATCACATGTAAATACAGTCTGGATAAAAATCGTGAACTAAAAAAAAAACATTTCTAAACTGTTGACATCTTGATAAATTGTTTGTAGGTATGGGAATTTAAAATATATCTCCATAGATGCTGCAAACGTAAAAGGAGCGCACCCACATCCACTCTATATATAGGCAGTGAACCATGTAAGCAAATAGAATTAGAATAAGTTTGTATTAGAAAGAAAAAAGTATATTTCAAGAAGTGTGAAAATACTGCAATTTAAACATTTTTCTTAAGTAATCCCAAACTGGGAAAGAGACATTCTAGAAGATATATATGAAAATTTAAGCTTAAGTAATTTGCTACTCTGTCATAGTCCCTAACCCACACGGATTTCAAGTGTTTCCATGTCACAATTTCTTAAAATACATTAATTATATTAAATAAATAACTTTACATCAAATATAAATAAGTTCTGACAGCTGTGATCAGCTTTACACTATATACCAAACACAGCAGGCAGAGGGAACCTAGTGTTAGGACACTCCATTCCCCACTTTCTGCCGACTTTTGGAGGCATTGCGTGTTGAATGGCAGATCTCAATACAGCGCTTTGCCTCGTCACCAGAGTGGAGAAATGGAATTATATAATTAAATTATGGAAATATTAATAAATATTTCACTCCCTCGAGTAGGAATCGAACTCACAACCATCGCATTACTGTCACACCCATGAGATGCGCCGCCATTATGGCCTCATGATTTTTTTTATGAGAATGTATGGCTTAGTGCTCAGAGGGCTTGCACAGGTTTATATTCCATTATGTTAAAATTGTTACATGTATTGTAAGAAAGTAAACAATATTCTTTTAACATATGACATATGGAAATTAAAAAAAACAATAACTTACCTCACTGTTTCTATAGGAAAAGGTAAAGGAAATGCCTTGCTCTTTTTTATAATTTCCTCCAAATCATCAGAAACTTTCAACTGTGGTAAATCAATACACTGTCTTAACAATTCATTTGTCTCCTTTCCCATACTTGGATAACACCAATCTGGTTTACACCTAAAACAGTTTCGTAAATAAATATTTTAAATTATATATATTAAATAAATATTTTAAATTAAATTGTACTTAAAATAAATATTTTTTGTGGGTTCATATGCACCATTTGGCATATATAATATGGGTAGAGTGAACCTAGCGTGAGGACTATCTATTTTCTAATACATCACCCAATATTTGAGGTATTGTGTACTGAATACAAAAATCCAATGCTGCACTATACATTTTTATTTCTTTTACTTCCACTCCTCAAAATCCATTCTAAGTTAATAACAAATATAAATGTTCAATTATCTATAGACTATTTCTTTTCCCACATAGTAAAAGTAAACTAGGTTTCTTAATGAGAGAAACTTACCAGGAAATGTTTTGAAAATGTCTTAATATATCCATTTTCCCTGATCGTACCTATAAATAACTTAATAATTCATTAATAAACTAGGCTACAAATGCGGAAAAACCTAATCAATGGTTTTGCATATACGTTTATTATATGTTATAAAATGCACTAACCACTTGTCGAGAAATTATGCAATATGTTATAAGCAGAAGTTTCATATATTGCATGAAAATATTGTTGTATATATTGATAATACTTTTTTCAAAAGAAAATATATTATTTTCTTTATTTATTGATATATTAACATAATCCAGTCGCAAATCGCAATATCACAAATCGGCGAATCATAACTAAATCTGTAATCTGTCAATTGTCATTGTCACTGTTGTATTCTTGTATTGGTGAACTTTTGTGACTTGACTAAGTGAGCAAAAAAAATATATAATAATTATTTTATTAATTTTGACGATTAGAACAAAAAGAAATATTCTTATAGAATTAATAAAATAACGTTCAAAGATATTGGATAATACATTAAAAATATGTCGTGCAATAAGATTTTTACCGGTACTGTATACTGTTTATTATTATTAGTTTGCTACTTAAATTATAATCTACATTTTTATTCATTGCATATATTTAGTAGGAAATAAAACAATGAAAAATATATGCTATGATAAAAATAAACGAAAAGTAAAAGTCGCTTCATGAATAGAATTTATAAATATGCGGCAGCATTGCTGACGTCGGACGAGCTACGAAGTCAGTTCTGTCATTTCTGTCTTGTCAGTTCGCACTTCGTAGTAAGAACAGAAATGACAAAATCCGGTTTACAGCATATATTTTCGAAATGATTCAAATATATAAACCTGATATACGTACGTATTACTCATTATTATATTCCGTTTTAAATGATTTTTTATTGTGATACACAGATACATCCACAGTAAGCTTTTCCTGCTACTGTTAGTCTGCAAAATTATTATCTGTAAATAAGATTCCTTATATTTAATATGGATACTTTACCCGATTTTAATAATATTACTTGGTATGTGAAAGTATTAACTATTTATTAAATAATTTATAACATAGATTTTAATTATATAGACCAATAAACAAGCGGCTCTACGCCTGTCCCGCATAGCCGGGTAAATTTTAAGTTTGTAATCAAGATTTCTCTTATGCGTAAACTTTTAAAATTAGTTTTTGTATTATTTTTATTTTTTTTTATTCCTTATATTTTGAAATATTTAAATATTTTTTCTTTTTATCTAACAGGTGTGCAGAGATCTGGCAGGAGCCTAATTTCAATAACAATGAAGCTAAAGAAATGTTCAATCAATGTTTGGAAATGTCCAGTGCAAAAATTCCATATAACATAGAAGAAGTAATATGTAAAAGCAATGCCTTCCCTATACCATTTCCTATAGAGAGTGTAAGGTAAGATTATTGTATTTTTTTATGCTTTCAGTACAATATAAAGGAAAATTTTGTGTTAAGATCATCTATTTTCAGTTTCTGCATGTTGTATAGTTATCATCTTGGATAACATGCACAGAACATATCAGACTGGCAAAACAATTTTTTTTTAATATGAACAGCGGTGTTGAATTCTGCTACTCAACAAGCCAACCCTGCTATATGTGGGATACAGTATAAAGCTCAAAAAATTAACATTCAAAATTGAAGATTAAACACACATTGGCCATTACACATATCTTAAGACTTTTTGTTTAAATTAATCTTATTTTTTTAGATTGAACACTTTGAAAGAATGGATACCAGTAAATAAATTGAAAGAAAATATTATATCATCATATCCTGTAATACATGAAAGAGTTTTACTTTTGATATCTGAATTTCTTTGTTACAAAAGGTAAAAAAACCTGTAATAAAAACACTAAATGATGTATATAAACATATTTTACAATATATATTTTTTTCAGTGATTATGGTTTAGATATAGAAAGAATGTTCTACAAATACATGACTTTACCACAATTTATAAACAGATTATTGATGAAAAGATCAGCTTCCTTTTTAGGATCACAAGATTGGTTCCAGCTACTTACAGGTGAAAAAGGGTAAGAATTATATAAATATATATAATAAAGACATGCTTGGAGGCCTAGACTAACCATACTGCAAAACAACTTATATTACATAAATATATTTTTCTTTGTAAGATTCACAACTATCACATATAATTAGAATAGAATGTGATATGTTTGTATTTTTATTTCATGTCAAACAAAAAACTTGATTGCAGAATTAGTAACTGGGAAAATGTTGGAACTTCAAATGAAAAACCACCTCTTTTATTAGAGAATTGCTTAAGTTATGATGAGATGAAGATATCAGCTATGATTTCTATAAGCGGATATACAATATGTATTAATGATGGCAACCGACATAATAATGGTATTGTCGACAAAAGTAATGTTGAAAAAGAAGCGGTTGTCATTGGTATGTTATATTATTTATATGTGTCTATAGATCTTTTTAGACGTAAGTAAATAGACTAGACTTATATACCGTTGTGTCGCAGGGGCACAAAGTGTGACTGTAAATGCGACTGGTTGTGGATTCAATCCCCACTCAAGGAAATTAAATATTTATTTGAATGTATTTTTAATTTTGAGGCAAAAGGGCGACGTTGAGTTTTGCCACTCTTCACGTAAGATGCCTCCAGAATTCGGTGGAAAGTGGGAATGGAGTATATTAACACTAGGTTCCCTCTGCCTACCCTGCTGTGTGTGGCATGCAGCATGAAGATGATTTTTTATTTTTTTAATTAATTACAAATCAGGATCTTGTGAAAAGAGTTAGGCCGTTTTCCGCTTTCTATATAATTACAAGATAAAGCATGTCATGTGGCGATATCCCACCCTTACACTTACAGATCTGTAAGAAAAAATTGTAAAAAAGTATTAAAAGTAAAAAATACTGTATTACATTATAAGTTTAATCGTTTTAAGGGTTAATCGGCCCCAGATTTCTCCGTCGTGGTAAAATGGACTATGAAGACATAATTATAACAAAAAGCGATGACTCCAAAGAAAGCTGCTTCGATAATATTTTTAATTTTGAAGATGAACAACAACAATTATCTAAACAAAGTACTGAAGGACTAAAACGTATATGGGATAAATTTTATCAGGTATATATAATATATTAGATATATGCTTAGGTTTTAATTCTGGGGGCATTGCATTGAAGAAGCAACAGCATTTCGAAGAAATAAAATTATGAATTAAAATAAATATTTAATTTTCACTAGTGGGGTTCGAACGCGCAACCAGTCGCGATTACTCTTACACTTTGAGCTCCTGCGCCACGATTGGCCTCAAGTCCTAGATAATTCCCATAATTTGTCAGCATAGAGAACTTGATCAATAAATCATGTAGTGATTTTTCTTACTGGCTTATTTTTTCGCTTTTACATTCTTTAGAAGCTATTCTATATTCTTAGTTAAAACCTTACGTTGTTAAGTGGGATACCGAAAAAATAAAAGCATTTTTAAATATTATCTTCAGAGCCCAACAATGGATATCAACGACATTCACTCACGTAATATAACTATAAGCGATAGCAATAGTAATAACTATACAAATAGATTTAAGTATGTGCCAGGTTCTAATAATAAAGAAGTATTTGACAATCAAGCTTATTATAGGAGAATTTGCATTTTGGCAGAAACAGTTTTTATCGAGGCGGAAATTAGATCGATAGAGAGAGGCAAAAATGCATTTATTAATGTCATTGGATGTGGTAAGTAATTTTTGTACTTAACTTTAATGATAAATATAATAAAATCGCTGGAGTCTTAAAACTAAGCCTCAGATTTTAATGAAGTTTTCACTAATCGAGTGATTCGAGAAGTTGATTGATATGTATGATATAAAGGGTGGAAGTGTCAACGCTCCTTTAACAGAAATAGAAGGTAATATATTTCAAACCCATACTTAAAGAAATTAATCAAGATACCTCAACAGTTTAGATTGGTTTTTCATTGTTTATCCATATTCAATGTTTATCCATACCTGTATTTCGTGTGACGCAGTTACACATAGATACCAATAGGTAAACATATACTACTACGAAAATACTACTAAAAGTTAAATAACTTTGAACTTTATCGCTAATACCTACGACTCGATTGCGGAATGAGGTGTGTGCGGCGATGTCCCTTTGATAGGTATATGCCTGCTTGCGTCGTCCTTAACAAATGGCGAAACAAAAACTTTTTCATTTATGAGATTTTTTAAAATTTGTATGTAATAAAAATTTTATAGAGTAGTTAAAACTGCGGTTTCATTTAAAGTGGTGCTGACAAAAACACTCTGTATGCTAGTAACTAGTAGTAATATAGCTGAGAAAGTCTAAGATTTGTAGTCTGACGTCATATTTAGTAATGTAAACATAAAGGATATACTAATATTGATAAGACATATTACAGTATTGTATATTTTACTATATTAATAATAATCAATGAAATTAAATAAGTATATTCTGTTTACAGGTCTTGGCACATGGATGTTATCACCGCATCAATCAGACATTTATATTCTTACATTTATAGAGCGTATACGAACTTTTCTTAATAGAAATCTATTAAATCAAGTTACGGATGTAAATTTTGCATATATTCAGCCCACCGATAGTGTAGGAGGTAAATATATTTATATATTTTTTTTATAATATATGATTTATGGCGCAATTGGGAGGTATCAGAAGCAATAATCGATGGTATTGTTTTCTTTATTATTTAGAGTATTTTCATTCTTCCTTTATTAAGATAAATTAAGGCATTGGTTTACAAAGATAGATGTAAAAAATTAAAAGGAGTTATACTGGGTGGAAGAGCTAGCGCTTCTTTTACTGAAACTGCATATAGGCTAAAATATTTCAAACCCGGAGCTAAAAAAATTTATCAAGATGCCTCAACAGTTTGGACGTAGGATTTTTTTTTCATTTCACGATTTTTTTCCATACCTGTATTTCGTGTCACGCACACATACACATACTACTACAAAAATACTGAATGAAGCGTGTGCGACGTTGCCGCTTTGACAGGTAAATGTGTGAGTGATAATATTATACTTTACAAATGGTGTTTTTTTTTAAAACGATTATTTTATTATTTATTTTGTTTGAAAAAATAACTTTTTCATTTTTGGGAATTATTTTTTTTCTGAGCTGAGGCTTTTATAGAGTAGTTAAAACTGTGGTTTCATTTATAGTGGTGCGTTCAATTTCATCCTGTATATTATTTATAGGTTTTCGGTTCGTTAACCATATCGCATATGATATTGTCGAATAATTTATTATAATAACTATATATTTTTAATATACATTTTCTTTTCTAGCTATTTTTCGAAACGTGTTAGATGAAAATAATCAAGATCAAAATGTACGAAATATCTTCTTAGAAAGTGAATCACATCCGAATGGTAAGAACACAAATACATATATTAAATTTCTTTATCAGTTCTAAGCAAAATGAAAACTTTAAGTAAGGTCCATTAATTCCAAAAATGTGGCTCAAATTTTGAGTAGGCTCTACGTATTATAAAAATGTGACATGATATTACAGGTGGTATAAATGTTCAGATGGAGGAAAGACACCCAACATCGAAACTGACGGGCAGACACGAGGGAAAACTATTAGTCGTTGTGTATCCTGGGGATAGTAACACTCTACCTGGAAATGAATTTTGGTATATATTTGTTGATTATATTTTAATTTACTTTTTTTTATAATACTAAAATAATGGCATAAGTTGCACAATATGTGGAAGTTATTACATATAATGGATACATAGAAATTTTTGAAAAGATGTCACAGGAAAGGAAAATCTTGTTTTTTTTTTCATGTAGTATTCTTATGCATCATATATATAAAAATCATTACAATAGATCGCCCTTTTCCCTACATTCCACTTACTTAAACGCTTTACCTTGTATTATGAAACTTGCGAAAAAAATATAAAATATGCTTAACCCACCAATATAAAAATCTAAAATCTAAAATTGTAACCTTTTAAGGCATGGAAGTCTCAATACATCAGGTGGTGCTGCGGCCGCGTGTTCTACTCAAATATCTGAATTGCACAATCCTCATATTAACCCTGCAGTCAGTGGATACAACTTACGAGTCGTCAGCAGGAATGGCATCAAAACGCTATCGGACTATTGTTTACCATTAATTATTAATGAAGGTTAATTTGTATTGTTCCATGAAAAGAATATAATGAAAGTATAGTGTATGTACCTTGTTGTATTTAAAATACAATAAAAATATTTTTATTCAATATTTTTTTTAATACTTTTAATATGTTTATGAAAATATATATTCTATGTATTATCATATAGTTTTTTGTTTCATTTTTAAGGTTTAATTTATCTATTAACACAAAATAAAGAACATCATATTTTATTTTATTTTAGTCTTACAAAAAAAAAATTGGTAATTATGACTATTCAATCGGTCTTGTACGCCTATGTTTGCAGTATTTCCGAACAGAGCCCTGACATCGTGGATAAGTATATTGAACTCTTTTTCGTCTTCAACGTAAGTATTTTGCCAACTAGCTTTTGAAATAGATCTATTGGATTATTTTTAGTGGCAAATACTTAATTACAACACGTATAAAAATTTAAACGTAGCAAGAATCGAACCTGCACCTCCTGGAAACTGAGCAGGCGCTCTGACCACTAAGCCATACGTTCTCATCAATCTACGTCAAAATTCTTATACGCATGTTACAACTTATTTATATTGTTAGCATCTCTGTAGGGAGATTTTTACAAATTTACGCTACCCATAATAAGCTCAAATAGATCATATTTGCTAAAAATTATGGGCTGGCAGGAGAGAATGCTATTTATTAAATATTTTTAAAGTCAGACAAGTCTATTGGGGGTGATTGTCCAGACAGTGACCCGGCCGATGAAGCTAAGGCCGCTGCTCTCTCGAGACATGACCACAATTTTACGAGTTGTAAAGATCATTTTCTACCTTCAGCAGGGTTAGGTCTAGTTAGTTAATCGCCACCTCGAGATTCGGCATTATCGTCACTCAGCTGGCGTTATCCATAGTGGTAGGTCCTATGAACACAAGCGTCTTTGGCTCAATGTTAATTATTAAAAATCTTAAATAAGTTAATAATAAAAATCTTACATCCATTCTGTTGTCGTAACGTCAGTAGCAACTTTAATATTATTTGATATGGCAGCCCTGCCACTTAAAATGTGAAATGACATTTTAAAACTTTCCCCCTCTTGTCGGCTTATATCTTTTAAGAAGAAGTCTTTCAGGAAAAACTTAATATTTATTACGTGTCATATAGCTTTTTCGCACTCACTTTATAATTATTGGATTTGTAATTACATATTTTATCTATAAAATAATATTTTATAAACTAAAAATACAAGCTTTAATATTTTCGCTGTTGTTGATTTACACTTTTTAAAACTATATTAAATATGGATATACTTCCAGATTTTCACAAGTTTACGTGGTAAGTTTGTTTTATTGTTATTTTAATTCGTTATTTATATTATTTTCTAATCGAATATTAAATTGCGTATTATTGATGCATAAACAAGAATTGTAATCTAAATATGGTGCAACCACTTATGAATCATCTTACTTGCTTGTATAGTTAAAGAATAAATTAATTTATTGGTTATAAATAGCATTAAATAATTAACTTTTAGAATAATACCAGAATCAAAACTTTTTTTTATTCTAAAAGTCTTTATGTATTTTTTTAGGTGCACTAAAGATTGGAATCTATCTGAATTAAATGAAAAAGAAAAAGATCTACTACACCAATGTAAAGATACAGAACCAATAACATTAATTGATGATATTGAAGAAATAATTGAAAACAGTAAAAAGTTTCCTATAAAGTTCCCCATTGATACAATAAGGTTTGTATGAGATGTTTTCTTTATCAGCTTTCTTATTAATGCAGCAATTCTTTATCTACAATTTAGTTTAAATACTTTAAAAAAAACTGTAAAATATGTGGTAAAAAGTTATATATTACTCAATGTATTTTTGTTAGCTTTACTATCTGAGACCATGCATTGTGTATGGTAAATCTAAGGATGAGGAAAAAATTCGTTCCAAGAAAAGATTGAATGGACAGACCTTACATTTGCAGTAAAATGTTGTATCATGAGTCACAATGACCTCAATGGATTACACAAGAGGTTATAAAATTACATATCTTTATATGTATCCATAATATTTTATTGTGTTGTAATAATAATTAAAATATTATAATTATAACAAGCCAATACATTTATTTAGCCCCATGTAGTATTATATAAAAATAAAGTAAGGTAAGCAGAGGTAATTTAATGTTAAGGCACTCCATTCTACATGCAATTTTCTGCCTAATGTCCGAGAGATTGAAAGTTAATACCGACTATTTGCTAGAGCAGCTAAATGAAAATAATTCATTCCCCTAAGTGGGAATCAAACCCATAACCATTGCATATACAGTTATATGTTGCAACACTATTTCAATTTTTTGAAATTTATAGATTAGAAAAATTAAAAGAACGGAAACCCTTAGAGAGACTAAAAAGAAATATTATATCAACATATCCTTTAATACATGAAAGAGTTCTATTCTTAATGGCCCACTTTTTAGTTCATAAGAGGTAAGTTATTTTTAACATTTAACATGATTTATTTATGAATTTATAAATTATAAGTAAGACATTGAAAATATTTTTAATCATATAATATACAGGGTGGAATTGAACGCACCACTTTAAATGAAACCACAGTTTTAACTACTCTATAAAAGCCTAATATAATTCAGAAAAAAAATAATTCCCAAAAATGAAAAAGTTATTTTTTCAAAC
>DWGR01003330.1:0-12331 GCA_018247715.1 Heliconius burneyi | reverse complement strand
TACATATAGAACTAGTATATTTTCAAGCGAAGATTATGCTGGAAGCCTTTGGCAGGATAAACAAAGTGGCATAATTATGACATACATTGTTGTATATTTCCTTAAGCACTCTCATATTTATTTGTCTTTTGAATCTATATAGATAGCTTCACGCTGTATTCCGCACATCACAGGTTAGGCAGAGAGAACCTATCGTTAACACACTTTGTTCCCCATTTTCCGCCGAATTCTGCGTTCCACGAGGGATTGCGCCGAGTCAACGCCGCGCCTGCGTAACGAAATGAAAATATAAATTTTAAAAAATATTTCAGGTCGTAGAGTGGGAACCCACAACCAGTTGCGTGTACAGTCACACACTTTTGCCCCTGCTACTACTATCTATATAGATATGTATATTAAATTATATTTAATTCAGTTGAAATATTTGACCTCTTTGGGTTGGGCTTGATACACCTTGTGGGCTACCGTCATTACAACAGAAGGATGGATGAGTGTTCCTCCACCGATGTATTCATCTTGAACTGTTTCCTCTGGAATATCCATCTTGCTAAAATATAATAATGGAGTGTAAGTTTTTTTATAGTATAACTGTAGATTGTTGAAGGTTCAGTAATTCGAATAAGAAACTATTATATTAAGTTTTACAATCACGAATCTCATTTATTTTACGAAGTTAGCAAAGAAATATTTAAAAATGTGTTCCCTTTATAAGGTCACAGGAATCTGCTACGCAGCATCAATAGGAGTGGAGATTCTAGGGATAGACCGATGTCCAAGAGTGGGCGTCAAAAGGCTGACATGAGAATGGCCATATTAATTAGGTTAAGTGGCGCAGAGAATTTTTAAATAAATACATGACAATTAAATTAAATACTTTAAAATCATACATACAGCATCAATGCCACCATCCACGGGAAATCAGCATATTCAGCGTAAGTAGCTTTGCTATCAAAAGATCTCACAGAAGTTCCACCAGGGTGACTGTATCCGCAACCTAATTGAATTGGAGTTTTTTCTTTATTTTTATTTATGACATTTTCCTGCGGGCAACAGACCTTTGTCCAACCACACTGATTTCTGAAAAAAATACTTAGGTCAATTTCACGCTACATCCCGCCCACAGCAGGGTAGACAAAGGGAACCTAGTGTTAAGATACTCTACTATACGTGAGGTACTGTGTGTTGACTGACGGACCTCAACGCCGCGCTTTGGCTCCTTAACAGGGCGAGGTCGCGCTTACAGTATACGCATTTACAGTATGCAGGCTTGTCGCCCATGGGCCATAACGGTTTTAGGAATCTTCGCCATGCTTACATTCCTTACGAAGATTTTTATCTTATAATTAATCTTTGCACATATTCGTTATAATTGAATAATTCAATGTAATGTAATCGCAGCGTACTACAATACAATTTACTTACGAGGTTGGTTGCGTCGATGGATCAAGAGACCTGTTAAAAAAATGTTTTTTTAAGTGGATTATTAAAATGATCATATACCTATTTCATTACAAACAAGTCAGCCAAATGCTGACACTGCTAGTTTATATTTAAAATGTATAACATAATATTAAGAAGATAATTTTATTATAAATTTCCAGAAACATTATCGACTTCGATGAAACTTGGATTGTTCTCTTAGTTGGAATATGCTTAATTTAAAACGAAATGGATTATCTATATAGAATACTCGAATATTATTAATTCTCAATTTCAACAATAGCACATAGATACAGGTTAAACTGATACTCTTTTGTTTTGTTGGTTAAAACGGGTAATCCCTACCGTATTGTAAATAGTGTTGCAGGATCAGGCGTCGGAGGAGTTACACTGCATTGAGAACTTTTTACGCACAGTCCTTCCTCAGCTCTGCTCAATTTACAACCTAAAACAATATTAAGCAAATGTTAATAGAAAAGAATTTACTTAGCATCTCATGAATTCACAGTCCAGGAGTAGGAGGAGCTTAGGAAGATGAGAAGTTAGGAACTGTACCTGGGACTTCTAACACAAGTGTAGGGGCTTTAAGGGGCTCCTTTGACATTAACGCTCACCTCTGCGATCTGAGCTCCTATCACACCACACGACGGTTCGATCTCCACACGAGAAAATGAAACATTTGACATTCTCATTTAGTCACTTAACATGCAATGCCTCCAGAATCTGATGGAAAGTAAGGAACAGAAGTGTTGTAATGGAGGGATAGCGAATTAAGACTCTGTTACCAGGCTCCCGCTGTAATTGCGTAAAGTTAAAAAGAGAAGGCCGAGATACCACTTTTGATGTCGGAGAATAAAGGCGACATCCCACTATTGATGTAGGAGAAATAAGGGCCGAGGGGGTGCTAATAATAAACGAGTAGAACATACGTGCACACACTAAAACTCTAATGATCTCTTTAAACGATGTGAAACTTGGAGCAGTGCCGTGGACTTCTGACCACAATAGTAGGCTTCAGGTACCTTTGGGTTATAACAAAACTCGCCTTTCACTGCTCCAGCCCAGTAGAATTACAAATATGTCTTAACCACATTCGTAATTGAAATAATAATCAACCAACTAAATGATTAACTATCCAAATGGTCGAGGTTAACTAATGGTGGAGCACGAGTAGTGCTGGCTGTGCCACTGCCACTGTACGTTCATCTATCTCAACCCTACAAAAGGGGAGAGGGGAGACGGCTTCAGGTTGAAGGACTCTCTGGCCGTTGGGTCAATCTCCGCTCATAAAGATGAGCGTGGCCTTGGGGTGAACCTAGGCCTATACAATGTGTCTCAAGGTGAGACAGGGGGAGGAATGGGCTAGATGCTACCTGGGCGGTCTGCCCAGCCAGGTGAGACCCCCGGTAACCCGAGGGAGGCCCAGCTTAGGCGACCAGCAACCGTGGTATCATTTTAGAGGTCGGAGTCTGGTGGTGATGAAGGAAGGACGTCTCTGGGGAGTCTTCTCGCAGCAGCGTCTGGAGGGCGAGTATGCCAAGGAGCAATATCTCTCAGATGATGAAATTGCGAAGTGTCTGCCCGACGGTACATCCGGGCTGCCATGTTTTGGATGTGAATGCTCAAGTACTCGATACGGAGGTCACGCTTTATAGTGGCGTTTCTCACGAACCAGGGGGCGCCTGTGATGCGGCGTAGAGCAACGTTTTGCACCGATTCTAGCAGCTGCACTTGGTATGAGCTAGCAAGGGATATCCAGGCTGGAGTAGAGTACGTCAGATGAGACCTGACGTAAGCTTTGTAGATGGCCAGTTTTGTACGCAGCGAGAGTCGTGACCTTGTTATGGGCCTAACTATGTTGAGAGCAGCACTGGCAGCATTTCTAGCTTTCTTTACCTGGGCGGTCATGGACAATCGCTTATCAATGATTACGCCCAGGTAGGTGGCGCTATTTTTCCACGGGATTTCTTCTCCTTGAAGGGCTAGCAGAGGAGGGTTCTTGCGGTGACCCCCGAGCACGAGTGCTTGAGTCTTCGCCACATTAAACGCCAATCTCCACTCTGCCGAACAGTCCGGTAGGAGATCCAATATGCGCTGAAGTTTCTTTGCAGCATGATTCAAGTTCATGGATTTGGTCAGGATCGCTATGTCGTCCGCGTACAGGGCCAACAAAGAATCCTGGCCAGCGGGCACATCGTTAGTATAAGCGGAGTACAACATCGGCGACAAGAGGCTGCCTTGAGAAACTCCTGCAAGGCATTTATGGCTGGCAGAAACAACGTCGTCGACCCTTACACAGAATGTTCTACCCTTAAGGAATTCAGCCAGGACGCGTACAAGGTAGACAGGAACGTCGGCGCGCAAGACCTTGTACAGTAGTCCTGGGTGCCACACACAGTCAAACGCCTTCGCGACGTCAAGGAAGACGGCCACTGTTGCTTTTTTTCTATTTGCTGCTGATAATGCAAAGTGTATTACCCTAGCAATCTGCAAAGTAGATGAATGTCCTTTCCTAAAACCAAATTGTTCATTGCGAGGTTCCAGGTGTTGTTGGAGTAGCGGCAAAAACAGTTTTTCGAAAAGCTTGGAAGTGGAGCTCAGTAGAGTGATGGTTCTGTAGCTTTCCGGTAGACGGGGATTTTTTCCTGGTTTTGGAAGAGCCACCACCAGGCCTTCCTTCCACGCCTGGGGAAAATATCCCAAGCGGAGGATTGCACTAAAAAGCCTGGTGAGGGCAGCGATTGCTCTCGGTGGTAAGTGGCGGAGGCTGGCGTTTGTCACACGGTCGCTCCCCGGAGCTTTCCGTGGCTTGAGTGATGCGATTGCTTTCCTCACGCTTGACGGAGAGAAAAATGCGTGATGCTGAAGGGGAGATGAAGGATGCTGAAGTCTGCGGAAGACCTCATCTTCCAGGCGCTGGTGTGCCTCAGCTCGTAAGGTAGGGTAGGGTATATATATATTATTTATAATATATCTACTTATATGTATTTAGGTCTTCGTGGTGCAAGGACACAAGCATGTGACTATAACGCGACGGACGCTATAGTTTGAGTCGGTCTCGCACACCGAGGCTTCCTTACCAATTTCAGGATGAGGATTTTTTTCAAATGAAATACCTTTCAGATTTTTTCCTTTATTTTTATTTTAAGGTCTCAGTTCGTGCCAAATTTTGTAGGTTAGGTTAGTCTTAGCGATAACTGTAGGTCCGGGTGAAATACACTATAGGTTTTGATTACATGGCGATTTTCATACAAAATGCAGCAAAATCGATACGTTTATGTATCATTCGTTTTTTTTAATTGCATGACTTCTATTTATTAATCTTTATCTGTGCTTCAACTGACCATAGACTTGAACATTTGACAATACCTCCAAGCTTAATACCTCCACGCGATCTTGAGATGAATTATTTTGACAGAAGGGACAACAAAGTGATCTACAAGGGTTCCGTTTTTATCTTTTGAAGTTGGAACCTTAAAAACATAAATATTTACTTGGACAAACAGTTTTAAATACATTGTGACAATAAAGTATCTGAATTTCAATTTAAAAGTAGCGCGTTAACTATTTATCAAATATTTTTTTTGTAAGTTGGTGGTAGCACTGTACTGACCTCTGATACCTGATAATGATAATTTTCGCGCGATCTGGCAGCTAGTTTGTTGACAGCACTCAGTTTAGTAAACACACCTTAGACTACTAATGAATCCAATAATTCAACAAAGAGTTTGCATAAAATTTTGTGTTACAAACAAAATTTCGTGTACGGAAACGTTGAAAATGTTGGGAGAGGCTTACGGTGAATCAATTTTATCAAAAATAAAAGTTTATGATCGGTACAAAGCGATCAAAAACGTCATACCGTAATCGTTATAAGTTTTAGAGAGTTGGCACAAGACCTTGACATCTCTCGAGCATGGGTTGGTTTGATTTTGGTGGACATTTTGGACATGAGAAAGGTCGCTGGCAGACTTGTTCCAAAAGAGTTGAATTTCATGCATAAAGCATCGTGAAGAAGCCTCTTTAAACACGCTGGAGTGTGCCAATGATGATCCCTCATTCATGGAACGCATCATAACTGGCGATGAGACATGTGTCTACGAGTATTACATGCTAACAAATCAACTATCATCGAAATGGCAGACCAAAAATGAGCCAAAACCGAAAAAACCGCGCCAAAACAAGTTAAAGTGAAGGAGATGCTCACTGTTTTCTTTGATATTCGGAGTGTGATCCACTATGAATTCCTTCCGGAAGGACAAACAGTCAATAAGGAATACTATTTAGCTGTATTGAGCGTTTGCGCGAGAAAATCTGAATAAACGACCGGAATTATGGAAGGAAAATTTGTGGATTTTGCATGACGATAATGCACCATAGCATCGAGCTAACATCGTGACCGAATTTAAGACCTAAAACTCGATAAATACCATCAATCAACCACCGTACACACCAGACCTAACTCCGGCCGACTTTTTCCTGTTCTCTAAACTCAAATTGCCACTCCGAGGACACCGTTATGGGTCAATTGCAGACATTAAAGAAAATTCGACGATTCGAGAGCTAAAGAAGATCCCGGAAAGTGCTCATAAAACATGTTTCGAAGATTGGAAGAATCGTTGGCACACGTGTATTGCATCAAATGGGGCCTATTTTGAAGGCGACAAAATAAATATTGATGAATAAATTAATACTTTTTGGTTTTAAATTTTTTGGTAATAATTTTTGATTTTTACAATTGCCGGATACTTTATTGTCAAAATATAAAAAGATAACAACTATAAAAGAAACAATCTGTGGTCCCATTGTTTCCAACGGTGTTTGCAGCGCCCTACTTATTCAAATTATGCATTGATTTCATGCTTTTATTTGTTCTCTTGTAACAAGTCAAAGCGCGGTGTGGAATTCCACCACACATCCCGGAATGTCTCAGAAACTGAGCAAAGCGGTAAAAATAGAGTGTTATAACTTTGTAATCTTCTATTTCCGGAATACCAAATGAAACTAAAAAAAATAAAAAGCAAAACTTTGTGACATTGCTTACTTGGTGAAGCGTAAATGAGTAAATCTTCATCTTGAGCTGTGCAATATAAAAGTGATGACGTCAGAACCATTACACAGAGTGCCCTGTAACAATATAATTACTAAAAAACATATATAAGTTGAGTATGCGAGTCGTGGGTTCGATTGACGTCCGGGGGAGTAATAAGGCGTGATGGCAGCTATACCCTATTGAGGGAGGCCGTGATATAAAAGGTAAACAATCCAGAAAAAAGGTATTTTAATGGTCACGGTTGATGGAGTCAACTATGAAAGTAATGCGTTGATATCACTGTAAATAATACCTACTATGTAACAGTGTCTGTCGGACTTGCCTTTTAGTAATCGAATATCATAATGACTTAAATTATTATCTTAATTTTCATAATTGCTTATTTGATGTTGAAATTCCGAAACGCAAAACCAAAGCATCTTATTTTCAAACTTTGAATAACATTTCAATATAAATAAATTATAGAGAAGTTTTTTTTTAATTTTACATCTAAATATAATTATTACAATTGTTTACATAATACAAAGGCACAAATATATGTCGTTTATTTAAATTTTAAAATTATGTAAATTTATATTCTTGTATGATAAAAAAGGTTTATCATTTTGTTATATCATTATTATTATGGAGTCAGGCTTTCAGACAAGACAACATAAGAACAGTACAGCTAGCTGCTGGAAATATATATATATGTTTCCATCACCTTCGAAGTAGGGTAAACCCTTCGCTCCAAAAATTAAATAGAAATAAAAAAAGGTCCATAAAAGTTTGAGAAACTTTGTTCTCTTTTTGTTTACAATTTGTCTTACACCCTCACAAAATGATATATCTCATTTATTAAAGCCTATTAATAGAATACAAGACACGCATCTATTTTATAATATTTAATAATTATTATATAATTAATAATTTTGTATAATATAGAAAAAATAAAACTATATAATACGGCCACCCTTGCCACCTTGATATTATCTTGAAGGAAAATCAATGAGATACGTCACACCGGTAAACAAACCAATTCACATTTTGTACTATTTTCTTTTTTTGTCAAATCGGGCACGGGTTCCTTGAGAACTGTTCGAGCTCCTGAGACACTTTCAATCGTTCAACCAAACAAAATATTCAGCTTCACGCTGTCTCCCGGATATAGCAGTTTAGGGTAGGCAGAGGCAACCTAGTGTTAAGACACTCCGTTCCCCACGCACCGTCGTATTTCTGAGGCATTGCGTGTTGATTGGCAAAGCTCAACGCCGCGTTTGGTCTCGACACCAGAGCGAATTTATAATATTATCAAATAATAAATAAATAAAACGCTTACCACATATTTGAGATAACTTAATACTTTTTTTGCATTAAACACGTACCTACCACTGTAGGAAATAATTTACATTTGATACAGCATAATAATATGTTTATATTTAAAGGTGGCCGCTCTCGTACGAAAAATTTATCGACATCGATTTCTTTAATTAGTTTATTTATTTACTAGCGGCTACATGAATATTATTTTAAGAGTATTTAAGTAAAACATATTAATTATTTAAATATGGTTATCTACAGGTACTGTAATGTCCTGCAAGTAAAGTGTAACTTTTCTTAAAAAGTCTTTATTTTTTAAGGTCTATGAAGGTAGGCGATAAGTATGCGAGCAGAGCAAACGCAATTTTTGCCGCGTAAATTCCGGTCCCGCGAGAATTTCGGGATAAAAAATTACCGACATGTTGTCCATGTCCACAAATTCCTCTAACTTTCAAGGTCCGGATAAACAGACAGCACATAATAATACATGATAGCATTACATGTTGAGTGGCAGAGCTCAATGACGCATTCTAATAAGGTATCGGTACTTAGGCTTCTTCTCAGTATTACTAGGTATCTAGGGGATAACAAAAGTATTCTTGTTAGCGACGTATGTGCTTGTATCTTTAATTCTATTATGGGAATTCAACGAGTTTCGTGAGAGACGTTAAAGTAAGCGATAAGAGAGATAAGTAGAGATCTTAGAAGTTAAAAGCGTTTTTTTGCCGTGTGTTCCCGGCTTAGAATAGTATCACTCTGATGGTGTCGTAAGAGGCGACTAAAGTACGAGTGGGAGAGTCACGTCGCCAGCAATGGCAACACGCATGGGCAGACTGGACCGGATCATTACCACCCCTGGTATTTTAAATCGGCGTGAAGTAGTGGCTTTATGCGACTGCGTTTCGCATTAGGTAATGCCGGGCTCCGGGGCCCAGCCACCCCAAAAGCTGGCAACGCACCAGTAGCTCCTCTGGTGTTACGCGGTGTCGTGGGCGGCGCTGATCACTTACCATCAGGTGACCCGTTTGCTCGTTTGCCATGTATTTTTCCATAAAAAAATTAAGTAAGTATATGAATCAGATTATTAACTCCTATGGCATTTTAATTTGGTGTAATATCGACATTAATAAAAAGTATTAATGCGTCACTATAGAGGCGATGACATATCTAAGGTCAAATAATGATAAACCTGGAAAAACACATATAAATATTGTATGACTAAAAAATTAAAAAATTAAATTGGACTAGTGTTAAGACACTCCGTTTCCCACTTTCACCCGATTTCTGGAGGCATTGCGTATTAAGTGGCAGAACTCAACGCTGCACTTTACCTCGACTCCAGAGCGAAGAAATGGAAATATAAACATAAATAAACATTTCATTTCCTTGAGTGGGGATCGATCCCACAACCGTCGTGTTACAGTCACACCATTGTACCGCTGCGCCACGACGGCCTTATTTATTATCTGTATATTATAAAATTATTATACACACTTAAAAACTAAAAATCTCTTACTTTTCTATAGAATTTATGGCATAATTATTATTAATATATATTATAAACAATATTCGGTTTCAAAGCAATATATAAATAAATTTAAGGAAGACGGAAAACCACAATAGTATTTTGAATTATTATATATTTAACAATTTTAGACTTGTTTCACATAAATATAAATTGTGTAGGCAAGAGTGTTCGAGAAGAATGTACGGTAACTGAGGATGGAGAACTTCAAGAACTTCGCTACATCCCGCATATAGCAGGGTAGACAAACAACTTAATGTGTAAAACAAGTGTTGGCAGACATCTTGATTTTGGCCGGACGTGTCTATTTGTAGCCAAAAATTGAATATCATGATCGCTTTTCCTAGATTATTTCACGCACTATAAGAAACCTTTTTAATTATTTTCTTTTTAAATTAGATAATAACAATTTTAAAGAAATATAGTGAAAAATTAACTGCCTTAGACACAAAGTAAACCAAACATTTATCGTTTTCGGTATAGGGCCGCTTTTCCACAACAACAAAAACATTTTACATTGCTAGATCGCGTACGTGCGTACTGAATGATCTCAAAGGCACGCTGTACTCGTATGTTCTTACCAGATTATTAAATTATAAAGTCTTAGCCTTCAAAGTGTACTCGTATGTTGACTCATTATAAAATAAGTAACTAAGTTACTCTGTTATCCTTGGACGGCTCATTTATCAACAGAGTAGCGGAACTTAACGCAGCACGCTTACTTTTTACCAGAACGAAGAAATAAAATATAATTCGACTTCCCGAGTGGAAACTAAACCCGCAACTGTCACGTCCAGTCCATATGCTGTGCCGCTGCACCATGATGGGTCGTTACAATGTCGATATATAAGCGACCATCAACTGCAGTTTAAATACACAATAACTGCGCTACGTTGTCAAGTCGACACAAATATGGGCTTTATAAGGTAATTGATATTTTAATTAATTTTCCTTTTAATTCTCATCTACCCTTTAGCACGACAAAGCACGGCGTTGAGTTCTGCCGATGTACGGCGATATACATGTGTCTAAGTTTTTTGGACGTTCTTTAATTACATTTATATGCGGGTAAATATATTTTTTAATTTACACTGTATCATAAGAGGGAACCGAGTATAGATCCGAGACGTTGTTAGCTGTCTTGTTGCCCGAACGAGGAAATTAAGATAATTGTTTCCTTCGAACTTTTGACTGTCGCGTGTTTAGTCAAACAGTATCAAACGACTGGAAACATATATTACTTTAGGACATTCTTTTTACTGCTGTTCCGTAACTTAACTGTGTTTTGCAGATTTGGAGCTTTATTATCAATTCTGCTGGTAACGGCATGTGCCCAAGTAGAGAAAAATGATGGTAAGATTTTATATTTTATTTTTGAGTATAACGCTGGCTAGTGCTTTAGCCCAAGCACTAATAACTATCGTAGAGTATTCGAATCGTTGTCGATACCAATTTGTATAGGAATTGAACGACATCCTGTGTCATGTACGGGCACGGCTAAAGACGCAAGTACCCAGACGGAAAATCGTTGGGCTCTCTTGGTGTGCTCATGCTTACTGATCTTTTTAACCATATCTTGAACACTGGAAAGATGCCACACCAGTGGCGCCTAAGCTTCATTACCCCTATTTACAAGGGAAGGGGCTGTGTTCAAGACTGTGGTAGTTATAGGGGCATTAAGCTTATGAGTCATACCATGAAGCTCTTCGAGCGCATGATCGACCTCAGGCTCCGCCGCGAGTGTACTGTCTCTGAGTCTCAATATAGATTTCAGCCAAGATCGGGTACTATGGACGCCGTTTTCGCCCTCAGAACATTGATGGAGGCATACAGAGAAAAAAGGAGAGCTCTGCATGTGGCCTTTACAGATCTGCAGAAGGCTTTTGAGTGTGTGCCTCGTCAATGCATCTGGTGGGCATTGCGATCTAAAGGGATCCCTGGGGCCTATATTGAAATTATCAGGGACATGTGCCACGATTCTGCTTCTATGGTTAGAACTGCTGTTGGCGACACTAAGCCCTTCCAGATCACAGTACCTACATTACATACTACATTACATACTACCTACGATACATTCACCAGGGCTCGGCTCTTAGTCCGTTCTTATTCAATGTGCAACTAAATGTGTCGAAGACCGAGTACATGGCCTGCGAGAGCCCGGACTCAGGCACTATCCATATCGGTCCTGAACCAGCCGTTAAGTCGGAAAAGTTCAGGTACATTGGATCCGTTATGCACGAGTCTGGAGACATTGATCACGACGTCTATAACCGGATAAGCGCTGCTTGGGCTAAATAGCGGGAGGTCACTGGTGTGGTCTGCGATCACAGGATACCGCCTAAACTCAAGGATATACAAGAGAATCGTCCGACCGGTTCTTTTATACAGCAGCAAATGTTGGCCAATACTAATGTTGGCACACTCAGGAGCTTCGCGTCACGGAAATGAAGAAGCTGAGGTGGATGGCGTAATGCGGTCTGACCGCATACGCAACACGTTCATTTGAGGTAGTCTTGGAGTCCGTGACGTAGCGGATAAGCTCTAGGAGCGTCGGCTGAGATGATTTGGCCACGTTACGGCCTAAGAACTACGTGGAACGACTGGAGTGAGACCTCTCGGACGCCCAAGAAAGCGCTAGTTGGATGTCGTGACGCAGGACATGAGAGCCAATGGTCTAACCACCGAGGACGCTAAAGACCGTGCAAAGTGGTGTAGGCTTAGCAGGAAGGCAGACCCTGGCAATAGCCGGGATTAATGCCAGGATGAAGATATCAAACAAAAAGATAATTTTTGAGTTGAAACCTGAAAGTAGCTTTTTAAACCAAACAAATTCCTTTGATTTATAATGTTACTAATATTATAAATCTAAGGAGTTTTTTATTGTTTTATTTATAATATTAGTATAAATAAGTATCAGTTTCAGAATACTGCGTATTGGCATCTCGCTCCAATGGAATGTGCGTGAGATACTTCAATTGTGACCCGAAATCAACATACATGGTCCTGCGCACTGA
>DWGR01003329.1:0-12335 GCA_018247715.1 Heliconius burneyi | reverse complement strand
TGATAGAGTCTGCGGGCGCGCGGGTGGCTCTGGCTGGTCGCTATAAAACGTTATCCTCGATGCACGCTGTAACTAAAACATTGCAGGTAGTAATTACTAACATATTATTAACTTCAGTTACGGAGAGTTTACGCGAGCCTCTGTGACTTTAATAAATTTATACATTAAGCCGTCTCGGCTCTTGAAATTAATATGAAATTTTCAATTATATTACCAATTTTGTTTTCTTTTTTTTATGGAAAAAGCATGGCAAACGAGCGTAGGGGTCACCTGATAGTAAGCGATCACCGCCGCCCACGACACCGCGTAACACGAGAGGAGCTACTGGTGCGTTGCCAGCTTTTAGGGTGGTGGGGCGCCGGAGCCTGGCATTACCTAAACGAAACGCAGTGGCATAAAGCCACTACTTTACGCCGGTTTTAAATGCCAGGGTTGGTAATGATCCGGTCGAGTCTGCCCATGCGTGTCGCCATTGCTGGCGGCGTGACTCTCCCACTCGTACTTTAGTCGCCTATTATGACACCACCAGTACCAGGGTGATCCTATTATAGCCAGGAACACACACATGGCTTAAGCACACGGCTGTTTTCCTCTTTGTTTTATGTTATTTGTCTATTAAATGTTATAAAAAGTCGATTAATATAATATTGTGAAAATAAAATATTTTATAGAAATATTTGTTAACGATCATCAACATATATTATTTTATTCTTGTCTAATTATACACATGTATGCTAATACATGTTGATACAGAAAGATGAAGATGAAGCTCAGTCACAATAACCCTATGCTCTGATTTTTTGTGTTTTTAAATCATTCGATAAAATGTAAGTATTTAACAATAATATTGTATCTATACCAATATAAAATTCTAGCAATACAATTACAATAATATCGGTACAGCTCTCACTCGCTAAGGTGAGAATCCTGCTTGCGATGACAAGAATGCCAGTTACGTTCACGCGATGTGAAACGATTTATGAAAATAAGTTAAGTTACAGTGACGCACATACTTGAGATATTCAGCGTAATATTTGCATTAAGTTATGTTGATATTAAATATTTAAAATATATATTGATGCTTTAGCCAAGTTTTCACGACGGTTTTTCAAAGAAATTTTTCATGTACAAAATTTTAATAACAGCAATTTAGTCTAAAACAATATTATTTTCGAAATAATGAAATAAAAACAGTGCAGGCACTGTGTTGATTTGTAATTGTAAATATCTTTAGCATTATTATAAAAATAATTATTTAATATTGAAAAAAATCTCTTCTTTGACATGGAAGCAGTCACACCTGGCCTTGCGTTAAATATATTACGCGTCTGTCAAGACAGTAAAATATTTTCTTGGGGAATGACACGTTGGTGTGAAGGTGTCGTAAAATGAGACATTTATTACGTTTGATAGTGGTGGAACGAGGTTTAAGCTCAATTTTAAACTAATTAAATAATATTGTGCACGTATTTAACTTAAGTTTTAATAAGAAGAATTTGCTTAATTTTGAAGTTATTAAAGTTGTCGAAACCACGTATACGTACACTGAAGCAGCTTTTGTATCGTTACTGGGAGAACTGATAAGCATACATTTGATTTTGTGTCTATTCGGTTAGCTGTTTCTGAGCCTTCTGGTCATGATACTCTGAAGTAATTATTGATTCATAATAATAATAGTTGACATTTTCTAAACATGATCCGAAAATAAAACAACCTGTCGAGACTTAAATAACTATAAAACGTTAAAAAACAAGGCGTTGTACATTTAAATTCAAGCAAAATTTAGATATTTTTTGCATTTTTTTACGCGTTTGATGAAACAAATGAGCGTTGTCGCTCACAAAAAAAAATGTAAGAATTTCATATAAGAACTATTGTGAAACTATTTGACTTATGTTCAAGTACCTAAGTCTAAAAATATTGCTAGAGAGTTTTAAAAGAAGAACGCCATTTCGCTTTACAAGACCTTCCTCCACTATCATCGATATTGTGTTCCCATTTATTCATCCTCCCGTCACGCCAAAAACGCCTAAGTGTAATTTTTTTCATTCTTACTATAATATTGACACTTGTATTTCATTCCGGGTCGCAAACCGGATGCCGGGTGCATTCGCAAATCCTACTAAAATATCATATGCCTTCACAAAATTAATCTTTTTTCACTGTTCTACAATACGCATATAATGCCGTATGTAATAGTCAGTACCAGCACTGTATTGACAACGACGAAATATGCAGCTTACTTGCTGAACTTCCTCAACGTTGACCTAGAATTTTAAAAACATGCGAAAAAATGAAAATAACAGTAATAATAAAGTAAAAGTTTCAAAAATATCGAAAATTTTGATATTTCAGATTGGTGTATCAGAAAAACTATCGCAAATTATTTTTTTTAGTCTGTTTCTTTCAAAGTATGAGGTCGTATGAAGTCTTAGGTTTCAACTCGCACTTGTCATTTTTTATTGTTTTAATATTAAAACAGATAGAAAAATAAATGAAAAAATCAAGTGTAGCTGCCATTACATAACTAGTATATGGTATAATACATAAAAGGATAGGTTACCTGTATAGGTTACTAAAAGAAAATGTGAAATATTTTTCATAATGACCCACCCTAATAGAAACTTTAGGGTGGTTTGCAATACAGAAACGAAAGTATCCTATTTATATTTTAAACTTACAATAATATTAACTTTCTTTTACCTTGCCCTTACACAAGGCAACGCGCCGCAGGCTCGAGTTTGTAAGCTTCAAAATCAATTTGGTCTTGTTTACAGAGTACGCTCCGTCAAATAGCCCGCTTGAGTCTGCGCCTGTGTCTTGGCTAAGTAGATTGGCACGTTCGTCTTGAAGTGTATACTACGCTAGCTCATAATATAACTATATGATTTTTATTATATTTACCGAATATATTAGCCAACAAGACACCAAGGTGCTTTAATTTCACTTTAAATATTATAAAATTTCTTTGCTAGTACAAATAACAAATATAAATATATTTTTTAAAAAAATCATAAATCAGTAACTATAAAAACTAAAAAGACTATTATATTACATGAAATTGCATGAAAATTTGATTAAGAATATACATTATAATTTTTTTTACAATGAAACTTTCCGAAAACGCCGTTGAGTTCTGCCACTCAATACGCAATGTCTCCAGAATTCGGCAGAAAGTGGGGAAAGGAGTGTCTTAATATAACACTAAGTTCCCTCTGCCTACCTCGCCGTGTGCGGGATACAACGTGAAGCTGATTTCTAAACTTCCCAAAAATAAAAACTTAAGCATGATAGCCAGTAAGAATGAAAAAGTAAATTAGCAAGCAACAACCAATTCATTTCGTGTACAAATTGAATGCCTCACGCCTATTGACAGAAAATGGAAATGTGGGTAAAATCAATCACGGTTCTATATTTAATACGTTACAAATATGATTACGGTCCGTTCACGACCAATTGTGTTGCCGTTGATAACATTCTATTCTATTCTATTTCAATGATTCTAAAATAATACTTGTAATGTAATTTGAAGTGCTCTCATTGAAATTTATTCTATACGTTAAGTAAATATTGTTTAGGTGCCTACCTACTTACAGTATATATGTCTACTTATAACATTTATTTTAATTCCATGTTCTTTTTTGGGTAGGAAAAGGGAACTTGGGAATCTAGTGTTAAAACAGTGAGGAAGCTGTGTTAAGTTAAAGCATTTCGTTCCGATTAAGGCACTTCCGTTCACGTATCGCCGAATTATGGATTGAACTCAACGCTGTTCTTGGTTTATTTTAAAGAAATAATATTTAAATATTCTATATATTCATTTTTCGGTCGGTACCAGAGCGAAAAAAGATATAATATTTCATTTCCTCGAGTGAGGATCGAGCCCACAACCAGTCGCGGTACAGTTAGCCACTTGTGCCCCCGTCTGCCCTGATGTTATACTACTTATTACACTACAATTTATAACTGTAGTGGCACAGGGGCCCCGGCGTGTAACTGTAATGCAAGTTGTGGGTTCGAATCCCACTCGGGGGAATGAATTATTATTTATTAATGTTTTCATTGTTTTGCTCCGTTACCCAAGCATACGCGCGGCGTTGTATTCCGTTGTGCAACCCAATGGAAGGCTCCGAAAATTACGCGGAAATTGGGAAAAAGAGTATCTTAACACTAGGTTTTCTCTGTCTTATATACTATAAGGGGTTTACAGCTTAAAGCTAAAAGAAAATATCTTTGTACAAAGGACTGCTTCTACTTCCATAAGAACTTCGATTGAAATATATCAAGTTGAAGACTAAGGCACTTCTAATATTCTCATCTTACAAGAGAGGATTTAAGCTGGTAAGCGGATAACGGTGCAGAAAATAAAATACTTTACAATTTTATTTTGGGTCAATCCCCTCATATTTCTATGCGAAGGTATACCTATTTAATTATTTATGTAATAAATAAAATAGTAAATAACTAATATAATATTCATTAGAGAAAATAAATTTTAGAATAACAGATTTCAATTATACGTTTTCGAATAGAACCAAAGGCTTAATATACGTGTATGAGGAAAACTGAATGAAAATTGTTTACGCTAAAAGGTTTTAACGAACCGCCGTAATAATTTGTGTTTGCCGTGTGAAATAAGCTCCAGCCCTCTCTGCTCCGTATTCAAAAGTATTGGGCTCTATTTGATAACTATATTATAGATACGTAAATATAAATTTGTTGATTAAAATATCTAACTCATTTTGAACTACTGCTTTTGCTATTAAAGACTTCCCGATTTTTTATTAACAATGTAATCTTTAATATCTTTTTTAACGAATTTTTATTTTAAAGACTCAGTTTGGGAATATCGAATCAGTTTTCATTTGGATTAAGCTTGAACTTTGTTTTCCTGTTCTTATAAAAAATTAAAGACGGAGAGATGTAACTTTTGATCCATGAAATAAAAATGCGAGGTAAGTATATGTATTCCCTACACATTATAAAAAATATAACATACAATAGAGATATACCGTAAAGTCAATGGTCAAACGTGTCAAGTTTGAGTGAAGTCCGTCATTCAGTAATTTTTATATTCGATTCCGCTTATCTATCGGTCTTCAATTACAGTCAGACAATGCAAATGTTGTATCGTACAAGCATATGGGCTATTCATGATGTTACAAATAATCTTTGTAAATAAATGTGTTTTAGATGTAAATAGCAATCGTCCCTCCAAAGAAAATGACTCAAAGCGAAACTCGAAACGAAAGTTGATCTTTATAAAAAAATAAGAAAATCTCTAAAAGAGAGGGACGATAAAAGAGCATGTGTATTTATGAAGTTAACAAAATTAAAGAGTACAGTTGTTTATTTGTGTTTGACAAACAACGTCAAATCTGAAATGACTTTGCAGGATTATGGTCCTAAAGGTGCTGTTCATTCAGTTGTCGCCTCAGTACAAGTAGCTCATTCGCTACGACTGAAATGGTAATGAGACTTCGGTCTCGTTATAATTGGCATGCAAATTTTATACTTTCAATTGCAAGAGGGTCTTGAACTTTAATAATGCTTAATAAAGACTTCACTGTTTTATATATTGTTTTCCGATTCATGATAGTGATATATGAAATATTCTTAACCTCGATTAAGCGAATAGATTATAAATTATATATTTATAATGATTATCTGATTCTATCAAAGATTAATAGAATAAATAAAAATATTCTGCGACTTTTAAATAATACAAATGGGCATAAATATTTTAAATACTTGGAAACGAAGAATTTTAAGACTTGATCACACCACGCTGATGAATGTGGTCCTCTAAGATGATAATTTTCCTGGTCCAAATAAAAGTCATATATTAAAAATAAATTTACTGCAATCGAACTTTGGAGAACGGGTGAGTATATGCTAGTGTTAGATGTCAAGGTTATATGAAAGTTACTGGACGAAATTTCATAATACTGAGTTTACGAGAACTTCCTATAGGTAAAAAACAAATACAGTATTGGCAAAAGAAAGATTGATTCGGTTTCAGTAAAAGCTCATGCGGAGTGAAAAGTTAAAGAGATACTCAGTAAGCGGCTTACATAAAAGAGACAAAATTTCCTCAGGATTTTCATTTTAGTCACGTCTCTGATTTTTTCGCTGTGAAATAAATTTCACTTTAGCAAACAAATCACTGCTGATTCAATCAGATGTCGACAACATCGGACTTTTTGATTTTAAATTACATCGTTATTTCAAAGATGTATATATACATAGTATGAGAGTGATTGTGAGAATGATGAAGTCTTTAAAATATTGAATGATAATATTTATTTCTAAAACTAATTACCTATTGCAATTTAAATGTGTATTGGCAAAAACACCAAAAAACTAACAACTCAAAACATACTAGCAAAGTTCTAACTTTATAACTAATAATGTACTCAAAGTAATTTCTACTAACAAATTTAAATGTGTATTGCAAAAAAATAAATACATGTAGACCGAACATCAGTAAACACTAAGTAAAGTCTAAGTTTGCAACCTAATGTTTGGTCAAAGCGAGCCACAGTTGGTTTATTTAGTCGCCACGGCACAGACAAGAATATTAATACCAGCGTCGCCACGGTGCATACATATACATATATACGGGAACACGTAAATACTGCATATGTTATACCAAGACTTAAAGAGATTATTCTAAGTTGTAGCGCCACGTTTAGCTTGAGTTACTCCACAACGCTAGTAGCATAAACTAACAGTTTTTGTGTAACTCCTTTAAATGTTTTAAAAGTGACTATATATTTTTTAGCTTTACGCTGTGTCCCGCACATAGCAGGGTAGACAGAGGAAACCTAGTGTTAAGACACTCCGTTCTGGAGGCATTGCGTGTTGAGTGGTAGAACTCAACGCCGCGCTTTGCCTCGACCCTATGCCTTTGAATATAATGAATTTATAATTTATTTATATTAAGAATTAGTTTAGTCTTTATGAATATTAATTAAACTCAGTCAGTTATTATAGTTGCGGCGTTAGGTTCATTTTATTGTTGTATTTACACAACTAAAGTAGTTCCTTCTTTTAAAATCGATAGAAATACATTATACGGAGAAGCAAAAGAATGAAATAAACATATTTTAGTACTTATTGGATGGAAAGTGCCGGTGCCGGGCCTATTGCGTTGCAGAGAGAGAGCTTAAAATAACCTTACAATGCAATAACGCTCCGCCGACAAAACTCGGTCCAAAAATAAAAAGTTGCGAACAGAAAGGAAATTTACATATCAAATATCTTTATCAGTATGAATATATGTATTATTAATGCTTAATTTGGAACACTTCGATTTTATCAAGGCTTAATATCCAGGCGAAGCTGTGAGTGGCGAATTTGCATGGCAATTAGAAGAGCGTATTACCATTTCAATCGTGGCGTGCCTTGTCCTAGACTCCTGAATGAACAGCATCCCTTGCAGAGAAACCTTTCTCTTGTAATATTAGAATGTCTTATATTGGTATTATTGTTTTAATGCTCCTATAAATATACGGTACATTTAAATTTCTGGTTTATTAAATAGTAGCTTCCTACCGCGGCTTCGCCCGCGTGTTGTGTTCATACAAACACACACTTACAAACTTTCACATTTATAATATTCATTGACTTATTGTTATATTGTAACCAAATTATACAGAATACTACTACTAATTATCATCCTACTAATTAATCTAAAGTCGGTGAGGATGGAAATTTATTCCACTTTCACGTAAAAAATACTGAACAAATTTCGATGAAACACTAATGAAAGGTACATTATGCATGCATGCATTAAAATTATAATTTATGTATGCATAATTTATGTAAAAGAAATTTTGGATTATAATTACATTAGAATAATTTGATTATAATATAACAATAAATTTAAGCGGCGATAAATTAAGCTAAATTATACTCGTAGCCTATACTTATTCTGATGTATATATTAGTGTAAAACTTCATCTAAATCTGTTCAGTAATTTTGTGTGAAAGTGGTAGAAGCATCCATGCACACAAACTTTCACATTTATTATATGAGTATTAATTATGGAATATATTTATAGATTTAAACTTATTAAGTATTTATCATCTGCCTTGTAGGTTGCTAGGTACTCTACATTAAGTCATTGAGAAATTTGCATAAATCTTATGTTATCTTCGTGTAGCCCATGTTAAATATTTGTATATAAAAATATTCGTGGTATAATAATGCTATTATATATTTTTTATCACTTGGGTACGTCTTATCAGTCTTTTGTAATATAAGAAGATACATTTTTTTATTCACACAAATATCTATAAAAAATATAAGGAATACCAACAATAAGCAAATCGAAAAAGTACTCGTATATTGAAATGTAGGTTGTTTTATTGTTTTGTTATATTGTCAATCATCAAACTTACATACGAGTATACTTTGTTGAAGAATGAATAAATGTGAACAGTACCGTAAAATAGTAGAGAGCTTTGAAGATCAACTTGAAAATTTATTTTATTCTTTTTTATGTTACAAAATTCTAATATTTTAGTTTTAATTTATCAATCTTATTTTTTGTATTGAAATATTCTTGTATTTATAGAGTTTTTTTCTGACAGAAATCAGATTTGAGAACAAATAAATAATGTCATAGCCTAATTAATGTCTAAAATATTTATGTTATAAAAATATTCGACAAATCTCTCTCTGCAAAAGTATTTTTTATGATCTAATCCGAATTGTGAATTATATTTAATAATTTATATACGATTATTTATTTATTTTGCTGATTAAATGACGTTTACTAATAAGATTATTATTTTAAAGTCAACATCTACACATTAAAAATCAAAATTACAGCTAATTCCACAAAACAGTTATTTTATAGCAATTTAAAATATTACTATAACTTTTATATTAAAACCGATTCAAATAAAAAAACACTATGAAGTGTGTGAAGCTTGCGACAATATTATTAAAAGGCCGTTTATGCCATTTCTTAAATTATCGTTAACATAGGCACATAGAAACAGACAAAAATAAAATATTTTTTGGGTTCTTTTACACCGTTAAACGTCCCTTCTAACAATTTTTCACATACATCTTCCATATACAGACACCGATCAATAACGATTTTATTATAAGTATAGATTAACATAAAATCTCGGATATTTTTTGGTGTATGTCATTTATTATATTTTAATCCACTCTGTTAGCTTCTGTGGTTGAAGAGAAAATGTTGAGGGTTTTCTGTTTTCTCATTATAATATTCATAGCCAATACAATGTATTGAATTAAAGGTCACTGGGTAAAAGGTTATTACTAAATATATATTCTATTTACATTCTGGGAATTTCAGTCTTTAATGTGGTAAGTTTTAAAAGCTTTGATTAAAATATATAAAAGAAAATTTTCGCAGAATAACGCAGTTATTCGGAAATGTTGGAATCGAATGTGTTCCACGAATGCATCATAAATGTTAATGTTAATGTCTTGGGTAGCTTTGATCTGGCTTAAAACTATTCCTAGAATTCTTTTTGTTTATGAGATATATTATATGAATATTATTAAAGTATTTTTTATATTATGCAATAAAATTTAGTGCATCCAATAAAAAAAAGAACTTTATTATGTTTGTTGAAATGATTATAAGTGCGGTGTTTGTTAGCCCGAGCCTCAATCGAGGGAATGATTTATTTTACTTTCCCTGCTCTGTCAATACGAAATTGTGGCGTTGAGTTCTGCAAATCAACTCAGAATATCTCGCTTTGGGGCGGAAAGCGGAAAACGGTTATCTTATCTATTCAACTATATATCCAACAGCAATATGAAGCTGAATCACATGAAAGAAATTAAATTCATATATTATATTTATGTGAAATATATTTCAATTGTATAAAAATTTAGCATTTGTAGCCTCTAGTCAATTAATTGTAAGTACGTAGGTACTGTTACACTGCTGCCGGTCGTTCTCGTATAATGCTGGATTAAAATAAGTTGTAACTCTACAACGTGCGCTTAAAGCTGGTTTTATTAAAATATAATTTAAATTTATAATTGGATTGTCTTTTATCAGAGGATGTACAAAATCCATTGACATCAATCTGTGTAAATAATTAAATCTCATAGGAAAAAAGGAAACAGGGGGGAAAAGGGGACAAGTTCTTATTTGTGGCAATTTTATATTAGTTGATTAAAATCTTTAAGTTGCTTTTTACAGTACCGACAAGAATAAAAAGAAGCATTAACCTCCTTATGGGTTAAATTCGCATTAAAGTTGTCATCAGAACCAAAGACTTCAAACATTAACCTGCAAGATATGATACAGACAGACAAAAACGTTTAAACTAAATAAAACAAGTAACCTCAGAGCATTTATACTCGTATACAGATATTTTGTCAGCTTCACGCTGTCGCCCGCACACAGCGGCGTAGGCAGTGGGAAACTAGTGTTAAGACAATCCGTTCCCCACTTTCTGCCAAATTCCAGAGGCATTGTATGTTGAGTGGCAGAGGTCAACGCCGCGCTTTGCCTTGACACCAGAGCGAAGACATGGAAATATAAACTAAATATATATTTCACTTCCTCGAGTGGGGATCGAATCCACAACCGTCGTGTTACAGTCACACCCTAACGTAATGTTATTACATTACGTTGCTTAGTACTACGACGCCGTATTTCCATTCTTAGGAGGATATTACGATGATATTAAGTGCATCCTACGCCATATCTTTATCCCTTGCTTAAGGAAAAGCATCGAGGAATTTATTGGATTATTTTTAGGGCTTACTAATATCTCATAATATATTTCATATCTATCTGTATTAGATATTTTGAAACTATTGCTTAGTAAACATTTAAAATAAAAATTTTATATTTGCAAATTATGATTTAAAAAATCATAAAAGAGGTTTTAATCTCAAAGTTTTATTTAAGACTCTCATTTCTTTATAGGCATTGCACAGTATCAGATCTGCACTTGACCTCGCTTGCTTTCAACAGGTTATCTAGATCTTTCTTGGCACATTTCAGCTTTTTAAAGAATATTTTACTTTTCGATGAATACGAGTACATCTTTCTCAGATATTTTTTATTTTTTAATGATTATAAAAAGACACTTGTATGTATGAAAATATAAAATTTTTGCATTAATTCTACTAACGATATGAAAAATAAAGTCGCTTGAACGTGTGTTATATAAAGCTATTCAGCTTTACGCTGCATACCGCATGTACCAGGAAGGCAGAGGTAGCCTAGTGTTAAGACACTCTGCTCCCCACTTTCCGCCTAATTCTGAAGACATAAGTGCAAGCGCTGCACGATACAAAAACAAATGGTAATCGAACCCACGACCTTGCTTACTTTCGTTGTATCTTCTTGGCTTTACATAATTATTAACGCATGTATTATCTATACAATATTAATCATTTCTCTGTCACACACTGGCGATTAATGAAAACCGCGTTGAGTTTCTTTGGGCAATTTAAAAGGTTAAAATGATAATTTTAACCTTTAAATTGCCCAAAGAAGCGTAACCAGAGCCTTTTCTTCTGATACTTGAACTAGCGGTTTTGGTACCAAATTTTGACCCCCCTTTAAAGCTCTATTTTTGTTTTAATTTAACCATAAATGTATAGTATTCAGATTTTTTCATAAACAAGTACTGCCTATAGATGCTAGCTGCCAAATTTCATAATTCTAGGTTAACCGGATATACCCTGTTAATTTTGATTCCCTTTATAGTGTCGAAATACACATTTTTTGCTATTTCTATATTTTTACTGTTACTTTTTTAAATTTAACCACAAATGTTATTTTTTTGGATTTAACCACAAATGTATATAGTTCTGTTCTGTTCTTTTGAATAAGGCGTTCCGAGCATGCCAGTTGAGCACAAAATCACTTCGCCAATGTCACGTTGTATGAAGAACACACGAAAGAGGTTGTACGGTAAAAAAAGAGATAATATTATACAACAGAAAAAGGCATGTTTAAAAAATGTATTAAAATGAAATGAAATGTAGTTCCTGATTTTATCTAAACTAGTACATCCTGTAGAGGCTAGCTGTCAATTATCATAATTCTAGGTATTCAGAAGTATCGCATTAACTTTAATTCCATTTATAATGTCCAAATTTGCGTTTATTGCTATTTAAGGCTAAAGGCTATTATTGCTTAGGATTTAACCACAAAAACTTAAAAACATACAAATATATACTATTCATATATTTTTTTGAACTTACCTGTAGATGCTAGCTTCTAAATTTCATAATTCCAGGTCAACCGGAAGTACCCTATGCATTTTCATTACCTTTAGAGCGTCAAAATATGCGTTTTTTGCGATATCTTTTTTCT
>DWGR01003328.1:0-12335 GCA_018247715.1 Heliconius burneyi | reverse complement strand
TTTTTTTTAGTGAAAGCATTTAGACAGTTTGCAATTGACGTGGGTTAGAGTCTAGCTACGTTCAAATATTTAAAATTTTCATAAGTCTTCTAAAAATATTTTTCTAGCTTTAGAACACTTAATAACGGTAAATAGAATAACATAAATTTGGAATTTATATCGTGTAGCGTATCAAATAAATTGGCTCTCAAATTAATATCTGAAATAATATTTGTTCAAAAAAAGACAAGAATTAACCACACTCTTATCCATATCATCTCCGAAGCTATAGAGGCTATCCTATATTAAAAAATAATTTTGGTTTTATTAGCACAAGTGAATCAAGTTTAAAGTATTTTTGGGTTCAAAGTGGTAAGAAAATGTGAAACGACTTCTGTAAGAAAATGAGGTTATCAATTCGATTGTATTTTTTTTATGTTTATTTTTTAAACATTTGACTGAATGAACTGATTTTGATTTTTTTTATTTCAAAAGTAGTGCTTCCTGAGTAGTCCCATTTTTTAAACCATTTCTGTCAATGGTATGTATGAGAAAATCACATAAGTATTAAATTTGTATTCGGTATGTACGCGATAAATGGCGAACAACTCAATGTCGCGACAACCGATATCGATTATTCTTTTTTTATTTGAAACGATACACTTCAAGAAGAATTTGGTAAAAGATTGGTTAGGTACGGATTATGAAATCTGGTCGAAATTGACAAAATTTGTTTTTGTTTTTGGTAAAAATTTAAATATACTGTAATAGTTACAAGGAAACACATTGTTAAAACTGATGTCAGAAGTGAAATTCCCCATCATTGTATTTGTTTTTTACCCGAATATTTTTTTATGTATGTTCTTGTCAATATATCAAATTGTTAGTATGCATGTTGTGTTTGCATCTCATTAAGTGAAACTTTACCTAGGACAACCACTACCACTCGTTGATTAGCACTACCACCACCACTCATTTAAGAAGCATCCTTTTAAGGTACACTCATCACTTAAAATTGTTAAATAACTTAATTTTTAACAAAAAGAAAAACCGACTTCTAACAACAAACTAAAAACAACGACCTTACTACAATATTAAAGTACTAAGCCTGTTTGTTTTACTTGGCACCGATTTCAAAATTATAAAATCTTTGTAAAATTATTATTTTACTTTTTAGTTAGTTGTTAGAAGTCGGTTTTTCTTTTTGTTAAACATTAATTTATTGCGACGAAGACACTGTAAACTATAAAAACTTGTCCACGCAAGATTTACAAGCTTTTGTTATAAATAATTTAATTTTTATAAATTTTAGTTAATAGATTGATTTTATAACTCATGGGCCACAATAATTAGCAGAGTGACGCTTAAGGAGTATTAAAGGTAGGTTAAGGTGGCCGAATCTACGATTTTTGACCGAAACTGAGACCGAATCTTCGGTCGGTCAGTAATATATATATATATATATACAGATATATATATATATATATATATATATATATATATATATATATATATATACAGATACAGAGCCCGCGTTTTGTTTGTAATTAGAATAATCTAAAAAGGTTTATTAAAAAGCATAGAACTTCTTTTATGATTTAATATTCTTGAAGAAGCACGCTGCCTCGTGTCTAGTGTGTGTAATTTTTTAAATGTACCTATAACGATGAAACCAAAAATTGGAATCATAGATGTTCGTCATCTTCATGCAAGGCGAGAATTTTAAGTTATAAATTAAAATGGCTTTACAGTAATTTAATACTAATGTGTGTTGAGAATGCGTGTTTTATATTTTAGTGCATACTAGATAGTAATAATAATATTACTAGTTCATTACATCATTATTTATAATGTATATGTTACCATTGTAGTTGAGAAGTTTACTTCAATGTAGACGGAAAGTTTTTAGGTTCTCTAAGTAATGGTAAGATTGCGAGGATATTCAAGCTATACACATCTTCCTCGTTCTCGTAAAATGAAAGTGACAGCTAGAGCTTCGTAACAAAACATATCTTCTAGGATATTAGTTTGAAATTAGTTAAAAATAGGAAATAGCGTTGTAGTTATTAGTGATGGTACTTAAAGAAAAAAAAGAAAAATAATTTTCTAAATTTGTTTTTATTTCATTGAATTTGGAGTAGTTTTAAACTTTCACTTATAAAGTACTTTACTTACGTGTTAGTAACTTTTGATGATTTGATGATCAATATATGAATTATCGATATTAATATTGATAATTAAAAATGTAATCTTTATTAAACCTACTTAAACGCACTTAGACGGTCATTACCCGAGTTATGTTAAATAATATTAGCTGAATGTCCTGAATATAAAGGTGTCGCGCCCATTGCCTTAATTTTAGCGTATAATTAAATAAAGCAAAACAGATGATGGGACAACGACCTCGAATTGAGGATATTCGAAAATTTGCTTGCGAAATTAATTACAGCCTACAAAATATATAATCTAATTAGAAGGTTTGAACTTTTCACAAAGGACTGAGATCTGTTTAGAAATTTTGTATATTAATGAGTCACTATTGAGGCGTCACATATGTCGTGCCGCAGCGGCACAAGGTATAACTGTAACGCGACGGTTGTGGCTTCGATCCCCACTCGAAGAAGTGAAATATTTATTTACGTTTATATTTCCATTTCTTCGCTCTGGTGTCAAGACAAAGCGCGGCGTTGTTATGCCATTCAACACACAATGCCTCGAGAATTCGGCAGAAAGTGAAAGTCTTAAGACTAGGTTCCCTCTGCCTACCCTGCTATGTGCGGAATACAGCGTGAAGCTGATTTATTTACTTATTGTAAATAAAATTTTGAATCTGTAAAATATTGTAGGTAAATAATATCCGTATTATTTTGATTATAAACTTATGTAAGTTTCATATATGAATATAAGTAGTAGACAATTTCGAAATTCAATATATCTCGTTAGATGGCTTACCATCTAACGAGATATATTGAATTTCGAAACTGTTTAGCTGTGGGTATAATTGTTATTTTATCTAGTGAAATATAATTGTGAACCAAAATGACTAGCAACTGTGACTGAGATTGTACATTTCCAATAGAACAAGAATATCAATTACGGTTGAAAAACTACACAAGAAAATAAGAAACAATCTAAACATATGAACCTTCAGTTCTTATAGGAAGTACGTACAGACAAACTTAAAGCGATTTTAATGTTTGTTGACGTACTGTTCGTTTCGCTCGCTACTCGGTATCGACTCGCCACAGTTCGCTTTGGGGTAGGCGTAACACATTGACCTAGAAGGCAGGTGACAGATTCCGTCCATGAACCGGGAAGTGTTCTCAAGGTTAAAGTTGCGCATGCGAAGTACGGACTTAGAAAAATGATGTGACTTTGTAAGAACATCAATTTGTATTTTATTTTTGTACTACTGACATCTTAATCATTGTAACCGGGAATTATTAACAGAAGTGAGAAAGTTATTTTTATTTTAAATACTAATAAATAATATTGTTTAATGAATTTATTTTATTTAATGGAGAATGTTGAGTTTCACCACTAAACACGGAATGGCTCCAGAATCCAGCGACAAGTGGAGAATAGAAGTGTCTTACTGTGATCTAAGATTCGTAGCACTAGGTTCCCATGTTCTTTCTGTTTAACCTACCCTGCGGTTTACGTGAAGAACATTTTTATTGTTCTAATTTATTTTTTAAATAACTTCACCTGAAAGCATTGTCTTTCGAACGGAACGCTAACGAAAATTACAAAAGTTAGCGCTCAATACAGTGTTTGACGTTCCACCAACGTTATCATGTAAAGTTTCTGCCCTAGGCTTTTCTGATTTCAATCCGAAAAGTCTGATTCTAAATGTCATTCATATAAACAATTTTCTTCCGTGTAAAATGAAAAGTGCTGCTTATTCTTTTATTTCGTCTGCATCACCGGCCGCGGCATCAACGCCATGGGGCCCCTTAAAGATTTGAGTGAACAGTGATATAAAAACAATTACTATGAGTTGCTCGGTGCTCGTGGAGGCTACTTCATCTAACATAGAGGATGATCTCTACACGTAAGTCATCCTCATTTATTTTCTAAGAAAGTAATTAATGATGCAATTTGATCGATTAGTTACACTCATCCGTCCGTCCTTCATACAATTATTAATTTGCTGTGAATCGATTCAAGGTCACTGCCAAGTGCGCTGTCTTACGTCCTTGGTATTGTTTCATAGGTATATTTCTATAAAATTCAAATAAAAAGATGTTAAGATTTACTTAACGTTAGTGCAATAACGGTTTATATATATAATTATTAATAAACTTTATGTACGACAGTGTTTACGAGTATGATTAAATTGTTCAAGCCTCCCTTTTTAATTTATATACATATAAGGAGGTGACTGTAAGGCGATGGTTGAGGGTTCGATCCCCACTCGAGGAAGTGAAATATTTATTTACATTTATATTTCTATTTCTTCGCTCTGGTATCGAGGCAAAGCGCGGCGTTGATCAACACGCAATGCCTTCAGAATTCGGCAGAAAGTGGGGAACGGAGTGGCATAACTCTAGATTCCCTCTGCTTACCCTGCTTTGTGCGGGATACAGCGTGAAGCTGATTTAAAACAGCCGGTCATACCTCAAAATAGTCCAAATATACCTAGACTGGAGAACATTGCTACTATTGTAGTATAGTTCTTCACCAGTATAAAATATTCAGCCTGGAGTGAAGCTGCTTATAATGTATTCGTATTCACTTTTCGATTTCCCTTTGTGCGACGGTCAATATTTTGTTTAAATATGTCATGTGCTCGACACGGCCACTCTCTGGATTTATTTCGCATGAATAAGTTGTTGCCCGCGGCTCGCTCCAAACGTACGTATTTCTGTATGAAATGGAAGCTTAATATTTGAAAAATATTACGCACCATATGCATGGGCCAAGCTATGGCTGTAAATAAATAATACAATTTAATAGACAAATTTTAATCAAATAGAAAACTCCACCTGTCTGGCTGTAAAAATGTGATGCCGCAACGTTTTAGCATTACTTGAATATAAGAACAAGTAGTTCCAGATCATACATCATATCTCTGTAACAGTAGAACATAGTGATACATATGTGAAAGATGGCCATCATGGTATTTGTAAAAAGCGGGTTGTACATTTATTTTATTAATTTAATATATTTTTTATCAAAATATTAGGATTCTGTTATTCTTCTCTTATATTTAGTTGTGTCGAATTTCATCGGGCATTATTTATTAAATTCCGTGGGTATATTTTTCTTAAAAAAGGGGCACAAAGTTTATACGAAGTCACAAGTAAAAGTAAGTATGTACGAGTGTGTTCTATCATTGCAATGCTATCATATAGGTAGTTAGGTCCTTTTAACTAATCGCTAATTTTGGTACTAAATATATATTTATAAACAGAAAAATATTAATTAAGACTTAGGTAGGGTTAGCTAAGTATTTATATTAAATACGTACAGCACTAATTATATAGATGAAAATAAATTTTAAAAGCATATGTCGTACGTCAAATACTTTTTCATTGATATATTGTATTTTGTTATCGACGAATCTGTGAATATAATTCGAGGCGGACGGTATATCGACAGTATAATGCATAAGTGATTTTCGTCAATTTGCTTTGCAATTCAAATTACGACTCCTGTCGCAGCTCTGGGGAGTAAAGAAACTTTATAGAAACCATCGCGTCCTTGAAGGTATAGACAATAACCTACTGGCCGTGTTCTTCAATATTTGGGAATGAATCTGGTGCGTAGGTGGTTTTGTGGTGGTGGTGGTAATTTTAAGAATTTACACATTCAAAAATAGAAGTACCAACATAACGAAAATATAAAAATGTTAAATACTGGTCTGTCTGTGCTACTATTGTGGATCAGTAAGGATATGATATAAAATGCTACCATGTTGACTATCTGATGCAAATGACGAGATTATATTAAAATTTGTGTTCGAATTTCCTCTTCTTTATAGGATTCTTATATAACCTGTTTTTAATAGCTGTTATTTTTTTTATACCCTTTCTCTGTTATTTGTAAAAACAAAAGTTATTTTTTGTTGAAGCTTGAATAGAAATGAAACCGTACTATAATATACCTAAAAACAGTAAATTACATTTAATTAAATATAAATATATTTTTTTATATTAAATTAATTCATATGAGATCAATTAATAAAAGAATATTAACTTATTATCTTATCTTATTATATTTATGGCATCCATAATAAAGTATTTTTAACACGCTTTTCTATTTATTACAGGTTTAGAGAGGACCCAGAGTCTCCACGGTCCGAAAATAACTCACCAGGTAAGTGATAAATAAAAAAATAATATTAATTTTAGCTAATTTACTATCATATGTCAGCTAATAGATTTTATTATATTTCCACTTTTTGTGTGTGTGCGTCTTTTAAAACTTTAAAATTTATTTGCATATTTTCGTCTAATTACATCGTATTTCCCGTCGAATTTCCTCGGAAAACGTTCATAAAATAATGTCTGCCATTTCACTATATCCAAAATACATAAAAAATTACAATTTAAATCCGTCCTGAAGACAATAAAAAAGGAAATTGTTAAGGACATTTTTTTTTGTTATTAAAATATCTGGAGTATTAGGATTTAGCGCGTGTAATTTAATTAATTATTTTGTTAAACTAATTAAAGGGTTTTTCAATTGATTTTTCAAACTAATTAAAGGGTTTTTCAATTTATTTTTCATTTATTTCATCAGCAAAGTTGACAGCCAAGCATTTTCTTATTTATTGTGATATTGAATTTGGCTCTTATTGTGATATTATATTAAATGTACATATTTATTGGTATTTTTTTTTATGGGAAAAGACATGGCAAACGAGCGAATGGGTCACCTGATCGTAAGTGATCACCGCCGCCCATGACACCGCGTAACACCAGAGGAGCTACTGGTGCGTTGCCAGCTTTTGAGGTTGTTGGGCGCCGGAGCCCAGCATTACCTAATGCAAAACGTAGTGGCATAAAGCCATTACTTCACGCCGGTTTTAAATGCCGGGGGTGGTAATGATCCGGTCGAGTCTGCCCATGCGTGTAGCGATTGCTGGCGACGTGACTCTCCCACTCGTACTTTAGTCGCCTCTTACGACACCACCAGTACCAGGGTGATCCTATTCTAAGCCGGGAACACGCGGCCGAAAAACTTCTAGAAATTAAAAGCTAGGTATTGACCTAAATAAAAATAATAAAATAAAAACTAAAACGTAAGAATAAAAAATATATATCTATAGTCCTATTTCATATATATATATATATATATATATATATATATATTTAAATTTTAAATTATATAAAAATAAAAAATCGTATGTGATTTTGTTATAATATAGGTATGAGTTCATTCACCATAAACCATTATAAGAGAAAAACTAGCCGAGTCCTGTTAAGGTACGTTGAGCTTTATAGGAATAACGAACCTAGTATAATAATGCCCGACGAAATAAATTGTTCTATAATATTTTTGTCTGTATGTCCTTGAAAGAATAGTCAACTATGCATTTGGTATATCTTTAGCAAAGTAGTTGAGCATGAGCCCACGAAGGTTTCTGAGTTGGTACGACCATTTGTTTTCCGAAATGAAAAAACCAATAAAATGGCTCAAAATGAATTGTATATATGTGTAATGTCTTTCTTTCAAATTTATTTTAGTTAGTGACGTAGCAACGCGCGTAGTGTACACTGTACAGCTAGAAACAATAAAAATAACCTGGTTGGGAGGTAGTTTATTGTTTGTGATAGGGTTAAGGTCTTTCTTTTGAGCTTATTAGAAAAATGATCACTGGTTTTCCAAATTTGTAACGGGAAACGGTTTGAAATAAATATAATGAATGAAGTTATTAAATTATTTAAAACATATGTTTACTTCAATATCATTCAAGAATAAAAATAGCCTGGTTGGGATGTAGTGTTGTATGTGACAGGGTTAAGGTCCCCTTTTGGGCTTATTAGATAAATAACCTCTGCGTATCCAAATATATGGAAATGGTTTTACATTGATATGATGCATAAGATGCATGTTGTGAGTTAGATTTCAGCCGAATTCTGGAGGCATTGCGTGTTGAGTGGTGGATATCAACGTCACGCTTTCGCCTCGACACCAGAGTGAAGTAATGGGAATATACATTTAAATAAATATTTCATCTCCTCGAGTGGGAATCGAACCCAGTCGGTTTTACAGTCACACTGCGCCGCCGCGTCATGACTGGCGTCAATAGATAGATAACATTTAACAAACATTATTTAATATATTAATGCAAAGCATGTCTCAGTTATAGGTGTACATACATATTCAAATTGTTGCTTACATCTAAACAAAAAACAAAACAAATAATTGGTCATTTGGTCAGTTATTTGGTCTTATATAAATATCTGTATTGATTTTAAAAGTTTTATTTCGAGCAAGCAAATGCTGAAGTTTGTACAGGAAGACGATGAAGGAAGGTATGTCATTTAGGAAGATGAAGGAAGGTTTGTTGCATTTCTCTGTTCATATCGCTAGGGAGATGTGGTAGCATTAAAAATATGTATCACAGCTTATTCAATTTGAATCATTAATTCTATTAAATTATAATGTAAACTACATTGCTAATTCAAATGTAGGTCGCGGTCCTCATTACGCTGGTCAAAGGACGTGGTAAGTCTCATTTTTATTTCGGGATAAGCTCTAAATTTTTCGTTACTTAAATTAAGTTTGCTTTGTGAATTATTTTAACTTTATACATAATTTCTTATTATGTTTAATAATATTTAATGACTAAGCTGCCGCATTTAAATATACTCACTTATATGTACATACTCAGTTCTAATTTTAGATAAATGCAATAAACGATTCAAAAACCTAACATCTTTGAGACCGTCGTGGCGCAGTGGCACAAGTCTACGAATGTAAATGCGACTGTTATGGCTTCAATTCCCACTCGGGGACATTAAATATTTTAATTACTTCGTTCTGAAGACGAGCAAAGCGCGGCGTTGAGTTCCGCCGCTCAGTACGCAATGCCTCCAGAATTCGGCGGAAAGTGGGAAACGGAAGTATCTTAATGGGATAGGAGTGACTTTATACTAGGTTCCCATATTCCCTCTGCAGCGTGATTATAAAAAAAGAACTTTTTTCTATTAATATATTATTTTCTACAATATAATTTTTGCTTAAGGTTTTGCATATAACTATAATTTTGAAGTCAGTTTTACTATTTTAAATTATATATTTTTTCTTTTTATATTTATTTTTAAATGATTATTGGTTGTTGTTGAAAGACTGAAATACTCGGTATTATAACCATCAGCCTGTTCTTTTGGTTTGTTGATTTTTGAAGTCGGTTAAAAATTGAGGCCGTAGTGGCGCAGCGGCACAAGGGTGTAACTGTAATGCGACGGCTGTGGACTCGTGGAAGTGAAATATTTATTTACGTTTATATTTCCATTTCTTCGGTCTGGTGTAGAAGGAAAGCTCGACCTTTTTTGTGCTACTCAACACGCAATGCCTCAAGAATTCGACAGAAAGTGAGTGGTGGTCTTAACACTAGGTTCCCTCTGCCTACCCTGCTACGTGCCGGATACAGCGTGAAGCTGATTTAATTAAAAAATATATAGTTATTGTTATTAATATTTTCATTGGCGCTCCAAGTACATTCGGTTCCTTTATTAAGCATTTCTTTAATATACAAGGAATTATACCTATAATATTACAACACACAACAGTGTACAGTTGACGTTTATAAGTGCCTACAATATATTAAAGATTGTCCCTAAACTCTTAATTGTTGAGGATTTATATGACCTATCATCATCATCATCATCATCATCTTAGTATTAAATAAATAAGATTTAATTGACATTATGTCCATACATTTTTATCCTTTACATATCACTGAACAGATCTTACTTCGTTGTATTGTTTCTATAGTTAGTTTAAGCTCCTATATTAACCAATATACTAGTAGTTCTTGAAATTAACATAAGTGTTAGTTAAGAACAGGGTCGCATTAACTTTAAGCTCATTTCCGTAACATGTATATTTTTTTTACTACGAGCGCCATCTCTGGGTTAGTCTCAGGACTTATTGATCCATGTATAATGTAGATAAATAACTTATAAATAGCAAGAATTCTTTATGTAATTTTTTTTATACCAACAATTTCAAGCCTTTCCCCGCATATGCTAGGGCTATGCGTAGGATTTGAAATGGTAAGTCCCTTAGAGATCAGAGCTGAAAGAAAATATTAAATATTTCATTCTACCAAGTGGGAATTGAACCCATAATTGTGGTATTTATGCATATTTATATTAATTAAATTAATTGGGAAAACATTGTGACTCGAACTCGAACTAATTGATTAACTTACGAGTACCAAGGTGTCACGACCTACCTAGCTACTTAGTGTACCGCACAACAGATGACTGTCACTCAACACGCAATACGGCAGAAAGTGGGGAACGCCATGTTTGCACACTAGGTTCCCTCTGTCTACCCTGCTGTTTGCGGGATACAGCGTGAAGCTTATTTATTTTTAGGTGACTGTATTGAAATTTTTACCCAGCTTTATCTGAGAGTACACAATCTATTAATGTGACAAAAAAATTCCGCTTTTTTCTCAAAAAGACCTTCTGTCAGTGAATAATTTTAAAGTTCAGCATTATTTTTCAAAAAAAAAAACAAACAAGCACATTAATTACAGTCGTACGTAAAGTGATAATATTAATAAAAAAAATTTCACGACGAAAGTGCCAAAGCGAGCCACCTCCAGTACTAATTTTGAGTTTGATCTTTGTTATCTTATGAGACAGCCGAGCCTATCCACTAATGGCACAACTTTGCAAAACCTTCAATCTAATACTACAAACAATTTTAAACTTAAATTTAAAGCTTTAAAATTCATTTTCAATTGACATTTATTCGCAACACGTTTGATTAGATGCTAACACTCATTTCAATGTAAGACATTAGATTATGTGTCCTATGTGAACTGGATAAGGTATTTTTTTCAATGTGTGCTGTTTTCTAACAGCAATGCCGGGTTCGCTGACCTGAGCAAAGGTTTCCTTCCTGCGCAAACGCCTGGTGCACTTTACATGACACTTGTACAGGTAGGCCCGTACGGTCTCTTATTAGATTCTGGTAAATAAATATATTTTAGTATTTATTAATAGAAAAAAGCGATAAAGATTTTTATAAAATTAGGAAAAATATTGGCTTTTGCTAATAGATCCGAATAAAACGAATAGATCCAATAATTAATGAAATATATGACATTTGCCCAAATTTACAATCTAAATCTAATTAAATTAATAAGCTTCACGCTATATCCCGCACACAGCAGGGTAGGCAGAGGGAACTTAGTGTTAAGATACTTAGCTCTGGTGTCGAGGCAATGCGCGGCGTTCAGTTCTGCCACTCAGCACGCAATGCCTCCAGAATTCGGCAGAAAGTGGGGAACAGAGTGTCATAACACTATGTTCCCTCTGCCTACCCTGCCGAGTGCGGGATAAAGCGTGAAGCTGACTTTTTTTACTATGGTACTAACATAGTAGGTATGAGAACACACAAATATGAGTATAGTGCACTCGCGTCGCCCGCTAGTTGCGGATATAATCCTTTCAGAGCCGGTTTTCAGACATCATCTTATGTAATAAATATATTATGCATTTAAATATTCAAGAGTCATCGAATTATTTTAATTAAATTTACAAGTTATATCGAATCTACTGAAAATATTATTTATTTATCCTTTGTCTCAAGACTTGTAGCTTTCATAAACAAAACCTATATAGCTTACTCTTGAGATATATATTTTTGATGTATAGCTGCTTAATTCTAGATGTGTGTGTAGACGTGATTCGAAAAAAATGAGACCTGCTTTGATCGTTTTATTAATACGTGTAATAAAAGTGAATTTCGATTATAATAAACTTTTAGCAATATTTAAATATATTTTATTGAAAAAATAGACGGTATGGCTACTTGTTTTGTTTATAAGTAAATAAAAAATTATAATTTAAAAGAAAATTGTATAGGACTCATTAATTGAGATTAAGTTTTCGTATTAAAACTTTCACACAATGATATGGTGTTATTAAATAATAATGGTTACATGAAAATAACATAAAGATTAAAAGTTAAAATAAAAGCATACGCATTTACGAAAAGAAAAAACCGTATATTTCGGTGCGCCTGCGCCGCTCCCGCGTCACCGACACCAACTCTTATAAGAATTACAAATTGTAGCTTGAAATTCAATAAGTGTTTTGAAGGTTTCACCCCGACGTCAGCTATAAACATACACCGTTACATTTGAGTTATATATATATATA
>DWGR01003327.1:0-12336 GCA_018247715.1 Heliconius burneyi | reverse complement strand
CATAAAATACAATAGAAATATTAAAAATAGGTTGCTTACTTGCATATTTGAGTCGCCGAAAACAAATAGTAGTTTCGCCATTTGCAAATTCTAATGTTACCATATCAAAAGATAATCCTATTACTGTGCTTTAAATACCGGTTACATAATTAAATTGTTTCACATATAGAAAAAAATCTATATAATTAAATTTCATGCAAATTAATATTATTATGAAAGTTATATATTAAATATTAAATAACTAAATCATCAAAACAATATAAATTCTTAAAAACTCCTTTAAAAAAACTACTGATTAGTAGTTTTACTTTTATATAGCAGCACTAAGTACTCAAGACCGATCCCATGTAGGTATTTCGCCTAAGCTCCTAAGGAAGTCGACCGGGCCTGCCCTTCACTATGCAACCGTACTTGCTCTACGTAATGGAGAGTCTGCTTGTCAGACATAACAAATACTTGATAATAACAAATCAAGGTATTTTTTTTTAATAAGTTAATACCAGACATTTTATTATCATGAGATGCATTTTAAATATTGTTTAAAAATAAAAAAATATATAATATTTATGTCTAGGATCTTGCAGCTTTTGAAGGAATGCCTGATGGTCCAAAGCTCAGCGTTCAAGGCAAGTCTTGTTTTTCATATAATGACCAGTAAAGTTACTTATTAACTCTAAACAATAGTTTAAGCCGTTTTTAGTAATTGGTTTCAGCACTTCTTGTAAAAGTTGATATCCAATACAACTTTCGTAAAATCAAACATGCTTTGTTTGCATCAAACGATATATTTTGTAATAGTTCTACGAATCCCACACAGATATCATAGATGATGGCTTCAACAGCTCTCCCTCGTGGTTCTTCGGCCTGGTAGTGGAACTGGACGGGCGGCTGGTTGCGTACGCGCTGTGCAACCGCGCCTACTCAAGCTGGACGCGGCGCGCCTTCTACGTCGAGGACCTGTATGTGGAGCCCGACGCGCGCCGACACGGGATTGCTCGCAAACTGATGCAGGAGCTTTGTAAGGTAGAGCAGCTCTACGTTCTACCTATGTTGTTACTACTACTAGTATGTTAGACAACAAATAAATAACGTACATAGGTATTTACCGAAGGTAGGTTTAGTATAACAAATATATTAATAACCTTAAAAATATATTTTTATTGCTTTTAATTGGTATTAAAAGAAACAGTATAAGAATAGGTAGGTAGGAACGGCTTAACCATAATTGTTCAGTCAGTAAAGAAATTAATGTCTAATACCTTGATACGTGTATAGTAATTTTAAAAAATAAAATGGTTTTTTTAGATGGCTTTAGAAGCAGGCGTCCACCGTATAGACTGGCACGTGCTTGAGAGCAACGTCGCGGCGCTCCGCTTCTACGAACGCCTCGGAGTGCGCGACCTCCGCGCGTCAGAGGGCCGCGCCGCCCTTCGCCTCGACCGGCCGCGCATCGAGGCCGTCGCCGAAGGGAACCTGCTGTCTTTAGATACTCTGTCGAGTGAAACAAGAAATTAGAACTTATTACTCTGTTTATTACGTACCACTTATGACGTACCACTTATTACGTACTCAACGCAAAATAGTTAATTTTTTTATAAATAAGAAATAATATTTAAATAACAATTTTTACGGTATAATACAAAATGCAATCACTTATTTGATTTAAATTAAAAAATACACAATCAATTCCAAGTGGCTTAGAGCTTAAACAAGGAAAGGGGCAGAAACTGCTTAGCAATCCATGGATTAATGAATATATTTTATAAATCTTTGTAAATTTGAGAAAAATGTTGTTTTAGTAAAACCCTTTTATGTTTAACATACAAATATATTTAAATATCTCATTATGTTTTGTCTAAATGTTTTCTCTTATTGAATCCACGTTAATATAGTCTGCACTATAACAACTGTTAAAACCAAGTAACACATAAATCATTCACGGCATAGATATTGCTAAACGAAGGAAATATAAATCCTGAAATTTTCACACAACGGTTTCCACTCACATAGCTCGCGCGGGCTACACGGGCCACAGGAGCCACGCTGCCCGCCCCCGCGCCTCTCGCCCTCGCCCACGCGCCGCCGCGCAGCCGCGCCGCCCCAGTGGGCGCCCGCCGCGAGACGCTCCGGCCGCCTCCGGCGCTCGACCGCGCTCTGACCGCGCCGGGCGCTGTCGCTTTCAGCTTGACACGCTAACTTGTCTTCAGTGCTATTTGCGCCTCGATAATGCTACTTCCAATGTCGAGAGCCGCCATATGAATAAAACACTATCTCTCTTTATATTTCGAAAGTAAATGTGTGAACTCATTTATAACGTGTTGCACGACCTACTTTTCTACTCGAACTTATTGACTGGTAAATAACTCTATATTTATTTATAAGACGAAGAACCTGTGAATATACATGCGTACAAACTAGAGGCGGCACTAGAAATTAACGTAAAGAAATATTTAAAGTTCGCATCTGTAACACTTTCAATCTGGAAACAAAAATATTATAGAACAGTTAGGTAGACTAAAGATATTACGCAAATAAAATCAGATTTTGTGTAAATATTATTCCATGTCATCATGTCATGTCAATCATTGAACACGAGCTCACTTTTACACCATTGTTTATTAAATAAATAACGGGATAGCACATCATACAAACAATAATTATAAATTATTAAAAATGCATGTCTTATTATCAATATTTAATACATATCATAATCATACATTATGTAATTGTAAGTAATCATTTACAAAAAATACTTAATCAAATAACAACACTACGAAACTGCTAAGTAAATACAAAGTTTAGTTATATTCGTATATCCGTAGGGCACCGGTCAGCTATCGATCGGCTTATTCACGGAACAAGAGGCAATTGTTTGATCTGACGCGACGAGGCGGAGAGGCGGTGAGCGGTCAGGCGAGTGAGCGGTGCGGCCGAGCATGTCGGCGGTCACGTGACAGCGCGCCATGCGGGCCCGGCCTCCGCCCCCGTGCCTGCAGGCCGCCGTCGCTCTGCTGGCCGCCACCCTCCTAGTCCTCACCGCTCTAGCCGTGCCACTGCAGCCCACCAGCGATTTTACCACGCCGCTCCTGCTTGTAGCGCACTCCGGCTGTGATACACAGGATCCATCACTTTATTCTGAAACTCAATGGAAGCAATATACTTCTACTCAGATACCGAAACTATCTCGTCCCTATCGCTTACTCAACTACGAAGGTAAATACAAATTTTTGAAAATTATTTAGGCTTGGATATGACTTACACCTAACTAGCACTTCAATGTATGATTGTAGATACTTGTGGAATTAATCAAACAACTGCTGTGATTCGTCACGCCCTAAGTGTACTAGAAGCTGGTGGTGGTGTGGTGTCAAATGGAAGACCTAGCACTTTAGTCTGTAACGGCATCGCGACGGCGGCGCGCGCGCTCCGCCGCCCGCAGCCCGCGGGGTGCAACGACGCGCACGCGCGCAGCACTGTTGTTGCAGAGATGGCCAACATTCTGACATGGCGGAGTGCACTGTTGCTGTCAACCCCGGACAACAGTGAGTGTCGCGCGGCGTTACTGAAGGTAGAGCACGCACTGGCAGTTGCTGGCATACTTGTGAGATATATGACTTTAGCCTCATCTATCTCTAGCTTCCATCCTCAAAGTAAGTAAATACTAGTACAAGAACTAGTATAAAAATAGTAGTAGTAAACTTTTACCAATATTTTATTTCAATTAGTAATTAATATAAAATTTTGTATGTACCCTTTTCAGTCATCATAGTTTGTGATTTGTCTATTGCTGTGCGTAAAATAGCGCAAAATCTAAGCCGAGCTGAAATATTGCTTTTAAAATTATCTAAAACACAGGAACTTCAAAGTTTACATTTAAACAATATGTCAGATATTAGTACGCCACTTGTTAATTTAGAAGATGAATTACAATCGACAACAGTCTCAGAGTTACCGGAGTTCATATCAGACTATTTTCAATATAGAAACAATTTAATGAAAGCAACCATGTCCATAGAAGACCGTGCAAAAGGGTCCCACAAAGTCAACAGCACTTTACAAAATATGTTTCCACTGAAGTCAACAGTTAACCTAAATCAATATGAGATGCGCAATAATGAACAAGTTAGCAGGAACAACAGCAATAACTCGGCGAGTGGAACGTTTAACATTCGTCACAAACGAGACTTGAAGCATAATGACGCAGGTGGAGTTGACGAGCTGCACATTGGTCTGACGCCGTTCGAGTTAACGCTAACTAATCGTATATTTTTGCTAAGTGATGATATTTTCAAAACTACGTCGTCTGCCCGTGATTTATATGCCGAGTTAGTTAAAGCTGCGTCATTATACATAAAAGCCGAATCCACAAGGGTCGATATTTTTCATAGCAATTTTTTTCTATTCAAAATTGACGAAATAAATAGAACCTTAAAATGGAGACGCGTGGCTACCTTCATGACTTCTTCGACGCGATTATTAGACAAATCTGAAGAATGGGCGACCACAGTCACGATTGATACACCTGGTGAGTTAGAATTAAAACTATGGGGTGCGACCCACATAATGGAGAACACTGCCGATGCTAAAGCTGTATATAGTACTCAGATGGTGCAATTAGCTATCGTTCTGTTGAGTGCGGCGTGTATAATGTGTGCGACTGTCGGAATAGGAGCAGCGTTTGTTAAACGTGCAGCCAACAGGCATATCCCTCGAAGACCGCGTGCTGTCCCTATTCTCGCTGCTGCTGATTTTCAATTTCCAGCAGATGAACGTCGCAGAGTAGGCGAAGGAATGGAGACTATGATTTCTTTGCTTCAACAACTCCATGAATTTGCTGGTCCAGAGCCAGAGCGGCCAGACTTACTGAAACGGCCGGAGCCACTTGGCCAATCTGCGCCATCTTCTACGTGTAGCGTAACGCGTTTAGCACCCGACAATCGCACTAGGTACAAGGTATGATTTAAATACATTTAATAGTTATTTTTTTTGCTACAATTTTTTTGCGCAGTTAGAACTTAACACTGTACGCTTTGTTTAGGGCGACCCCGTCCAAATGAAATACTTACCAGCTGCAGCACTTGAGTTACGTCGAAAAACTATCGACATATTGTTAGTGATGCAAAGTCTTCGGCATGAAAACCTCAACCCGTTCATAGGTAAATACATTAGACTCAGCCTTAGATATACTTAAGATATCATTTAAATCAATGGAGTTTATGACAATATAACTTCCATGCTTTATATAGGTTGCTTAACAGAACTTCGGCCCGCATTAGTGTTCGAAGCATGTGGCCGTGGCTCTCTAGAAGACGTCCTTGTAGCTGATGACATACGACTTGACTGGACGTTTCGTCTCTCTCTGCTAACTGACTTAGTTCGCGGCATGCGCTACCTGCACGCGTCGCCTGTGCGCGTGCACGCGCGGCTGTCGTCGCGCAACTGCGTCGTTGACTCTCGTTGGGTGTTGCGTATTACGGACTACGGCCTTCCTGCGTTTGCTTCGGCTCAAGCACTGCCTTATCCACCTCGAGCTGCACGTGGTAATTATGTACACTTCAATTTTAATAAGGTTATAAGTTTCTAGTTAGCATTCACTTCACCTTCTGAAATGAAATGTGCTTCATAGAATTTCTGCAGCTTTACTTTGAAAAGCTTTACTTCAGCACTCATGGAATGCTTATGTTGATTAAGACGCTTATTTGGGTTAAAGTTAATTTTAATGAAGACGCACGTCGCATAACGAAAAAATCCAAATTAATACACACTCGTATTTAAGAACGAACGAAATTAGGACTTTGTTTGTTATTATTATTAAAATTATGTCGGTTGTTAAATGATTATTATATGTTTAGATTTACTGTGGACCGCACCTGAAATCCTTCGCGAGACAAGTTCTTCGACAGTTCCAGGTGGTACACAAGCGGGAGATGTATATTCATTTGCTATTATAATGCAAGAAGTTATTGTGCGCGGTGAACCATACTGTATGCTTTCTCTTACACCTGAAGGTATGACTTCCTTAGCTTCATGGTGTGTTCCGCAAGTAGGCACTGAGTACCTGGGAACTTAGTGTTAAGACACTCCGTTCTCATTAAGACTCTTCTCATCCCCACTTTCTGCCGAATTCTGGAGACATTGTATGGATAGTGAGAAAATGAAAATATTAAATAATTAATTTCTTCAAGTGGGAACCGAACCCACAACCTATCGCGTTTACAGTCGCACGAGTCGCTGACTGGTCTCAAAGTATATACTGAAGGTATAATATGTTAAATAAAGTCGTAAATGCCCAAATATAGCTGTTATCCGTTAATACCAAGACGAAATTATCAAAACTATGAGTGCTACAAACAAACCTAGCCTGTAAATTTACAGTTTTCGATATAGATTTTAGTCTAGACCACATTTGACTTCTGTAAATCATCTCTGTAGAAATATTGGATAAATTATCACACCCGCCACCTCTAATAAGGCCGTCTGTGTCAATGAGCGCGGCGCCGCCGGAGGCTGTCAGTGTGATGCGACAATGCTGGAGTGAGCAGCCTGATTTAAGGCCTGATTTTAATCGTCTCTATGAGATTTTTCGTCATATGCATCGGGGGCGGTATGTACTACATTAACATATCTATCTTATATATATGTGTCACCGTAAGATTATGAAAAAGGTTAGTTTATAATCTAACGGTCTTGTTATTCGGAAATTCAAAAATTATACAAAAAGTGTGAACCGACATTGTCCAACGCAAAAATTCACCTTTGAGTTCAAAAATTACGACAATGGGCCGAATATATGTAATTAGTAAAATTTATTATTTATGTACTAACGCCACCGCAGCTACAGATTAGGCGATTTTTAGGTACTGATTAGGGCAGGTTAGGTAAGAAACTTTTAAATTCATAAATAAATAACCTTACCCAGTTATCTGCGGAAGTATTAGTACATAAATACCAAAGTCACAGTATATAATCTTAATTCTCAATTGTTAGGTTTAAAGAAACTTTATTATCGAAAAGACACATTGTCACTTCACAGAATATCTTTGTATTTAGCATCAACACTATTTCAGACAATAGTAACACAAAGTAAATATAAAAGTAATAGTGTATATTAGTAGGTATAATTTAACAGTTTACTGTTACTAAAGAGTTAATACATAAAATATTTTAGCATTATAAAAAGGAGGGAGCCCAAGATTGAGCCCTGTGGAACTCCGAAAGAGATCCCGATTTAACTATTTGCGTTCTACCACTAAGGTATGGTTCAAATACTTTAATGCGCTGCCAGTGATACCTATGGATTCAAATTTTTAAGAAGTAGCCGATGACTTACCGTATCAAAAACCCTTTTGAGATCGATAAAATCACCTAAACATATATTCTTTTGATCAATATTTTGGTTTAATTTACTGACTAGATCAATGGTCGCTGTGGTAATATAGGTCTGTAATTGCCTGGATCTGTTTTTGTAACTGACTTATGAATAGATGTGACTTTGGCTAGTTTCAATGATTCAGGAAATATTCCCTCACACAACAACTTGTTTATACAGTTTGTTGATTTGTTGCATATTAAATGTTTCACAGATTTAACAGCTTTAGTACTAATACCGTCCATATCAACACTACAGTTTGAATCAAGTTTTTTAATAATATCCAAGATTTCTTTTTCAGTACATGGCTTTAAAGATGAAATACTACTTGATGAAATCGTGGTTCCCTGCATTGTATGATGATAGTTGTCGTGGTAATGTTTAGGGATTTTGTTAGCCAGTTGCGGTCCAATGTTTGCAAAATATTCGTTAAGCGTTTGACATATAATATTTGGATCTGGCACCAACTGAGTATTAACTTCTAGCTTAGAGGGAAAACTACTTTGTGTAATAAAATGTAAATAGCTAAGGTATCTATTAACTAATTTCCAAATCTTTTTTGGTTTGGTACTACATTTAATAAATTCTTTCTTTTTAATAAATTCTTACTTATGTATTTTTCAATTTTCGAATATATCTAAAAAAAAGATTTTAAATTTAATATATTTTTTGAAATTATTTTTTTTTATTTAAAACTGTGTGGTCACTGTGGTATTAGTCAATTTTGCTGTAAAGGCGACCAATCAGGGCCAGCGTGTAAAGAGTTCACAATTTCCCTATTGTTTATAAATTGACGGGTAAGACTATAAACTAACCGTTTTCATTATCTTACTGTGACATATACATACATATGTACATTTACCATGTTGTTCTTAATCACTGCCTTTCATACAAGAATGATATTTTACAGAAAAGTTAATATTGTCGATTCCATGTTCGAAATGTTAGAAAAATATAGCAATAATTTAGAAGAATTAATTAAGGAACGAACTGAACAGCTCGACATGGAGAAGAAAAAAACTGAACAATTATTAAATAGAATGTTACCAAGGTAATCATACACTATTTATGAAGAAACTAAATGAGATTCATGATTTGAATAACTGTTTATCTTTAATAACACAAACAAATAACCCACAGATCAGTAGCCGAACGTTTAATGATGGGCCTTCGTGTAGAGCCAGAAGAGTTCGAAGAAGTATCGATCTACTTTAGCGATATTGTAGGATTCACCTCACTAGCAGCGCGCTCGACGCCTGTGCAAGTTGTGGACCTGCTTAATGATCTATATACGACTTTTGATGCAGCGATTGAACAATATCGGGTTTATAAGGTGATTTCATTAATTTAATAAGTCCTTCCGTCGAGAATTTAAAATGGTGCAGCGACACAAGGGTGTGACTGTAACGCGACGGTTGTGGCTTCGATCCCCACTCGAGAAAGTGAAATATTTATTTACGTTTATATTTTCATTTCATCGCTCAGATGCTGAGGCAAATCTCGGCGTTGAATTCTGACACTCAACACGAAATGCCTCCAGAGTTCAGCCGAAAGTGGGGAACGCAGTGCCTTAGCATTAGGTTTCCTCTGCCTACCCTTCTGTGTGCTTATCTGCATTATGAAAGACGAGTATCTTAATATAATTAACATACTACATGTGTATACATAGGTAGAAACGATTGGCGACGCTTACATGGTAGTGGGTGGTCTGCCAATCCGTTGTTCCGACCATGCTGAGAATATTGCCACCATGGCGCTACATCTGCTGCACCTCGCCGGAAGGTTCCGTATTCGCCATCTGCCCGCTACTCCCCTGCACCTGCGCATAGGCCTCCACACAGGCGCCTGTTGCGCCGGAGTGGTGGGCCTCACCATGCCGCGCTACTGCCTGTTCGGCGACACTGTCAACACCGCCTCGCGTATGGAGTCTACTGGTATGAACATTTTATAATATTATAATAATCCCCTACTTATTTTAAATTATTATTGTAATTATATGCACATTTACAATTATATGCACGTTTTTTTTTGTTGAAGTTTCCTACACTATTGGAATTGCATACTTAATTTTGATCAGGAGTATAATGGGCGCAGGAGCAGCGTGGCGCATCCAGGTGTCGGGAGCCACGGCGGAACGCCTCATCGCCGCCGGCGGGTACCGCCTGCGCTCGCGCGGGCTCACACAGGTCAAGGGCAAGGGGGCCATGCACACCTACTGGCTACTTGGGAAAGACGGTTTTGACAAATATCTACCGACACCACCACCTCTCGAGTAATTATTAGTTATTACACTACTTTGTATACGAAACTCCTTTATAAATAATTAATAAATCAATCAGCTTCTCGCTGTATCCCGAGCACAGCAGGGTAGGCAGAGGGAACTTAGAGTTAAGACACTCCGTTCCCCACTTTCTGGCGAATTCTGGAGGCATTGCGTATTGAGTAGCAGAACTCAACGCCGCACTTTGCCTCGAAACCAGAGCGCAGAAATGTAAATATAAACGTATATAAATATTTCACTTCCTTGAGTAGGGATCGAACCCACAACCGTCGCGTTACAGTCACACCCTTGTAGCGCTGCGCCACGACGGCCTCGTGTTGCATTACTTTATAATTATCTTAAAATAGTTTTAGTATGCAAACATGTAATATCAATTTACTTCAGCAGATCAGAAGAAGTATTATTTGAAGCAGAAGCTGAAGACGATCTTGATTCGAATGAGTCAACAACTGGAAACAACGCGCGTTCCGTATCTGCCACTCAATCCGTCGAAAGGCAACGTTCTGATCCATCGCCGTCTGTTGACAAATTTGGTATATTTTTAAAAGTTTTTAGTTCTCTTCTTTTGTCAGTACATTTACTTTGAGTAACTTTATATATACGAGTATTATATGTTGCAGCATGGCAACGATCCGGAGCTGCTTCCGCTGAGAGCAGTCCTCCACCCCCAAATTTACCACGTTGTCGATATTTACGTTCCTCGGTATCAACTGTCGCTGGTATACTTGATACACCAAGACTTTCAGATCGGTAGGATACCGCAATTAATAATTAGGCCCACTCAGAATTTAAAGTTATAAAAAGTTTTACATGTAAACATTTTAATACAAAAAGATGGAGCTCATCAGGAGCGCGCATTCTGCGCCGGCAGTGGTCCCTGGAGCGCGGCGACGTGCTGGCGGCGGCGGCAGCCGAGGGGCCTCCAGCGGAGTGCCCGCCCGCGCCCGCGGAGGAGCCCCTGGCGCTGCGGGCGCCGCCCACTCGTCCTCCCCTGGCGCGGTACCGCATGCGACGAGACATCTCTATGCAAGATGTTTCTGATCGATAGTTTACGTAAACTCTGTTAATATCTTCTAGCCCTGTCCCTGACAATAATTTTGATAGTCGAGTCCTGACTCTCGACCAATATTGTGTTTTCTTTTGTAGATATTATTATAAATGTCGTTGTGATTACGTAGTATAATTATATAGAATTAATTTATACCTATAAATATTTTTATTACGAGAAGTCTTCGATTTTAAAATCCTTTTATCTTAAATATTACGTATTTTTTAATATTTTCAGTACAAATAAATCTTTAAACTTGGTATTTTTTTGTTTTAATTCCATCCTTATTATCTCATCTTACTTAAGTCGCATGCCCACCTAGATATAAGTTATATTTCTTATGGATCAAATAATTAAAAATAGCTTTATTTACAATGTTCTAGCAACATAAAAGCAACATTATTATCTAAACTGCATTATTTATCCCATTGTGTGCGTGGCATAGATATTGCTATGACTATGTTGGCCACTTGTTGGTCCATTAGGAAGAAAACTCCCAGAAGTACTACTGGTAGGATTAGTCGCTAAAATTACTGGGAACAGCCCGATGTATCTACAACATATATCCAAAATCAAAAAGTATGTCAAAAACTATATATTATACTTTTGCCGTGATAACTCTCAAAGCACGAATAACTATCGAAAAGTATTCGTATCCTTGTCGATACCAATTTGTATAGAATTAAACAACATTCTGTACAAATTGGTATTGACAACGATTCGAATACTTTTAGCTATTCGTGCTTGGGCTACGGAACCGATTTACTTCAAGCTTTCACCAATTCCTTTGTATTAACTTAACATCTAAAGTTTTTTCATCAAAATCGGTTCATTAAAAAAAAGTTATCGGCATTAGAAGGCCTTAGTTTGCCTGCAAGTGTAATACTATTTTTTTTATATATATTTGTATAAATCCATATCTATACTTAAAATTAATCTGTATTTGTTTGTGATAAATCTGTATTTTTAACCAACTTACAAAACAAGAGGGAAATTTTCAATTAAATATTTTTAATTCGATATTCTATTCATTTATTCGTTGAGTCATCAACACATATGACTGAACAACAGAATTGACTGACATAATGTTAGCAGTAAATTCTGTTTATTAAAAGAATAATATATATAATAATAAGACTTGGCTGATTACTTTAACTGGGCCTCTTTTTGACCTATTGTGTAATATAATTTCTGTTTTACTATACAATCTCCTTCGTGTGTTCTCCATACAACCTGACCTTGGCGAAGTGATTAGTGCTCAACTGGCACGCTCGAAACGCCATAGATGATGAACTGGGCTCCAATCCAAGCACGAATAACTATTGAAAAGTATTCTAATCATTGTCAATACCAATTTTTTTTCATCGATAGCTATTCGTGCTTGGGCTAGTGAACTGAGTTTGCTGACGTTTGTTTTGTTAGTGAGAGTATCTTATTTTTAACCGACTTCTGTAAGAAAAAGAGATTATCAATTCGACTGTATTTTTTTTTTTATGTTTGTTACCTCATAACTTTCGACTGGGTGAATTGATTTTGATGATTTTTTTTTATTGAAAGGTAGTCCCATGTGGTCCCATTTCTTTTTTTTTTTTTTTTATTTGAAGGGTAGTGCTTCCCATGTGGTCCCATTTTTTTTTT
>DWGR01003326.1:0-12337 GCA_018247715.1 Heliconius burneyi | reverse complement strand
CCTTCATTTCGTTTGTAGCTAGAAATTATTCAAATTTAAGCTTTTGAATCTTTATGGCAGTTATTGTATTTATAACGTAAAATAGCTTGTTACGTGCAAATACTTTTTAGTACCGGTATCGTACCCGATCTCGTTTACAAGAACGGATGCGATACCGGTTTCTTATTTTGTTATTATTACTTCATTTAAAACTTCATTGCCGTCGTGGCGCAGTGACACAAGCGTGTACTGTAAGCGCGACGCGCGTAATATTTGCATTTCCTCCCTATAATATGGAGACATAACGCGGGATAGAGTTCTGCCACTTAACAGATGAAGGGAAGGAGTGCTTTAATGAGAACGGAGTGTCTTGACATTAGGTTTTTAGATTCCCTCATTAGTGCAGGATAAAGCGTGAAACTAAAAACACTTTAAGCTGAGTTCGCACCGCAATGCAATTGGTAATTATTTGGTTTTTTTCACAATAATTGTAGATACGCTTTCCAAATATTTTAATATAATCGTGTGTATTTCCTACATATAAGTCTTCTCATATATATGTTAAACTCGTTAAGCATAAATTTGAAACATTTCCAGGCTTTTAATGGATTGATTTCACGAAATAAAGATGTATTAATTTTTTTATCTTTAATCTTTACATTAAAGGAGTATATGAGAGTCACAACCCTTATTCCAAGGTTACTGACCTGCCGTTCCGGAGCTTATTACTAAACTTCGTCGTTTCGACTACGGTACTTACAAAACAGGTGGCATAGGTTTGATTAAAATCCATTATGAATATATTTGGTTATCTATATATATATATATATATATATATATATATAATTTCTATAATTTAAATATATAAAAAAATCAAAATTTAAATGAGCTATTAAATAATTTATTAAAATAAAGATTTCAACTAATTTATACAATTTCTTGTAAATCCAAGTAACACTTTTGTGACAGACTTAAAGTTTATGTTCTCCACAAAGAGATCTTTTGCACAAAATGCATTCAGTGATTCTTCGCTTTGCGGAAAAGCAAGAAGCACATTCTTCTCTTTTTTTGTTAGATTCACTCTGCACATACCAGGATAGCCAAGACTTGGACACTGAGTGTCAAGAAGCTCCGTTCCCATTAAGATTCCCGCCGAATTCTGAAGACATTGCGTGTTGAGTGGCGGAACTCAACGCTGCACTTTGCCTCGTTACCATAGCAAATAAAATAAAATATTGAATATTTCATTTCCACGAGTGGCAATAGAATAGGCTGGTATTGATGAAATTGCTGGTGTTTTTCGACTGCAAGAAGCAAGGCCCTAACATTACAGATTTTTAGGATTACGGTTTGGCAAGAAAGAAGAGTGAGTACATTATGGTAACAAAGCCTATCTAGTTTCAGTTATTCTAGTGCGTTTTGAAATTCAATATCAACTTTCTTTCCATTCTTCTCGAGGAGATTTGTCGTCAAATCTAAGCCAATTTATTCAAATTAGAAAAAGGTAACGGTTATCTAAAATGTAACATTATGTGTAGTATCTTTAATACTGGTTATCTTTCAAACATACAGACCATGTAAGAATACCAATAGTGACTCTGGCTACATTTGCATCTGTCTGTCTCTGTAGTTTTTATAATTTTATATTTTTGCGATTTTATTGTTGTGATTGTAATAGTGTGAACTGTAAAAGAAGAAAAATAAATTAGTTGTAATCTGGACTTTCTGGTCCAGTTCAAACATGTTTCTTCTCGATCTCGTTTGATTGTTTTCGATTCCGGCTTCGATTGATTCGATTGTTTTCGATCTCGGCTTAAGAGATGACCATTTTTCTTGGTCTTCTCCTCGAAGAATATTTTGCGACGATCGTATAATCAAACCGCTGAGTTGAACATAGAACTATGCAAATTGTCACTACTTGCCCGAATATTTTGACCTGGGATCAGTTAGTTGTTGGATCAACGCAGAATTTTTGACATCCGTTTCGTAGGCTGGATCATCCTCAACATGGACTTCCCTCTCAATTTCTGGTGATGTTTCACCGCTTTCCTCTATTATTATAATAATTGTTTAATAGTGTCTAAAATAAAAAATAATAAATATCCGAAAATATTTAGAAAATATATGCAAAATAATTAAAATGGTAAAATATTCTATTTTGAAAATCACGTTACTACCGTCGTTCATCGAAACCACAAACCATGGTTGTATTGCCGCACACAGGCTTCGTGCATCTACCGTACTACCGTCCGTCAATCTGTCCGTCATACACACAATAGTTCAGTTTAGATTGAGATTAGCCAGAGTTTGAAAGGAATACAATCGTGTATAAATGGCTTATACAGTTTTTTAAACTAGTATCGTCGATTCGACGAAGGTTATCAAGCTAAGATTTAAAAAATTTACATTCTATTGAAAAAAAAATCATTACTTACGTTTATATTTCCATTTCTTTACTCTAGTGTCGGGGCAAAGTGCGGCGTTGAGTTCTGCCACTCAACACGCAATGCCCCCAAAATTCGGCAGAAACTGGGGAACGAAGTATCTTAGCACTAGGTTCCCTCTGCCTACCCTGCTGTGTGCGGGATACAGCGTAAAGCTGATTTGATTTTGTTTAAATTTTACTTAATTCTTAAGCTAAATTTTAAAATTTTTGTCCTAAGCTCCTTCAATTACTTAACCATAAACGTAACACTAATACTATAAAATGGTAACCTATTTCAGGGTTCCTTTCGAAACCCCTCTTTCGAACCATTGCCTCCCTTAGCATCATTGCTTTACAAATCAAGGTACTATTAGCTATACTGCTCAATAAAATCCACTCTTCCATACAAATTGAAGGTATTCCCAATTTAATTACAAAATACGAAGATGTTAAAATTACGGGCATCGCTGGGTCTTCGTGAAGTAATATTTGATAATTATATATTTCTGTTAATTTTCTATTTTAATGAACTATTTAATTAAATTTATATGGTACAGATGTTTAAAATTCAGCTTCACGCTGTATCCCGCACACAGCAGGAAAGGCAGAGGGAACTTAGTGTTAAGACGTTCCGTTCTCTACTTTGCACAGCAAGTACAAGTGTTTTTTTAGATTTATGACTGTTAACTTGATAGTTGGGGGTTCGACTTCCATCTGGGGCAATGAATTATAATAAAACAATCATGTATACGTATATATACATTGATATGTAGGTTTATATACTTATAATTATTAATATATTTCAAACTATAGCTACATCCATCAGTTTCTGAATAAGAGTAATCTTAATCTACATATAAAACTCTACTGACTAGTTTACTTACATCATTTAAAGAATTTGAATGTTTTTATCAAGTTAACATAGCGTGGACGTTGTGGCACCAGTGCCTGCTTATAGACGTAAAGGTTATGGGTTCGATGCTTATCCGGGGGAATGAATTACTTCCTTTTCCCCGCTCTAATAAGACAAAACTGTAGAGGCGTAGATTCTTAGCCACTCAATAGACAATAAATCAAATTAAGGTGGTAAGCGAAGAACGGAGTATCTAGACATAAAGAAATTGATTATTGCCTAACCTAAATGAAGTGAAGCTATTTTTTAAATTAAATTTTTAATTTTTTTTTAATTTTTAAAAAAAATATTTTACTCAAATTCGAGGCCTTCGTGGAGAGACACAAGAATGTGACTGTAACGTGACGGTTATGGGTTCGATCCCTACTCGAGGAAGTGAATATATTTATTTACGAGGCAAACCGCGACGTTGAGTTCTTTCACTCAACACACAATGCCTACAGAATTCTGCAGCAAGTAGGGAACGGAGTGTCTTAAGACTAGGTTCCTTCTGGCTTTCTTGCTGTGTGCGGGATACAGCGTGAAACTGATTTTATTTTATTTTATTTTTTAACTCAATTATCGTCTTTTATACTAAACCAAGGAATCCATCTCGAAATGATTCTACAAAAACTTGAACGTCTTGCATTTAATTAATCAGAAATGTTTTATTACAAACTCCATCTCAACTTCAGCCACTCGGGGGTAATCACAATACCTTAAATCTGTCTACAAGTTTTAATTCTGCCTTCACTCTCAGTTATAATGTCGACACCCAATAAAAAGTAACTGTTCTCAATTAAAGTTTTGAAATGCTCCGTTTTAAGACCAATCTTATCTCGGAATTTATTTGAGGAAGATTAATTTTAGATTTTTTAAAGTGTTTTTTTTTCAGCTTCACGCTGTCTCCCGTACATAGCAGGATGAACAGAGGAAACTCGGGAATCTAGTGTTAAGACACTCAGTTCCCATTAAAAATAGGTTTCACCGAGTTCTGAAAGCATTGCTGTTGAAAAAGAGCAACTGTTGAGTTTCTTGCCAGCTCTTCTCAACAAAACTGCCTTCCGAACCGGTGGTAGCGATTCAAAAGTGCTTACATTGGTCTATTTGAATAAAGTATATTTTGAATTTGACTTGCGGGTTGATTGATGGAACTCAACACCGCGCTTCGTCTCGTCAGCCGATCGAGGAAATTAGAATATTTATTGATATCATTTTCTCGAGTGAGAATCAACCCCAGAACCTGTCGCATTTCAATGCTTATTTATTCTTATAATAATACTTATAGAAACCAAAAGCCATTACAATTTAAGTAATAAAAAATATTGCTATCTTCATAATAAATTTAAAATTATACATATACAGACAAATGTTTTATATTTAAAAATTTTCAATGAAATACACAAATCTATTTCTTTGATGCTCTGCGACGCTGTATGAATATATTAGACGGATCTCTTTTAATACTGCTTAAGAGGCGGGTTGCTTGTGCACTCACTCACCAATTTACGAAAACACTGTAATTTACATAACAAACCTTATCCCCATACAAATAAGAGCATTTAAAGTGAAAATATAGCTTGGAAATGAAGTTCTTACAAGAATTTTCTCGGGGGAACATTTTGTTTGTAGGTTTATCTTAAGAATGAGCGTATATTCAATGCAAGATGCAGGTATTTGCGTCCTACCATAGGCATTAAATGTCAAAGAAGCCAAAAATGCCAGCTTTCAGTGACCTGTTTTAAGTTTTATTGAATTTAAAATGGGATGAGCTCTTACATTTGTCGTATTAAAGTGTATTAAAATTTTATAAGGCTTTTCCTGATGTAAGATGATGTAGAAACTTTTAGTAGACTGCGGAGATTTTGTCTGTGTGTTGGTAATTCATGTATGAGAGATTTGTTTTATTGAGTGAAAAAGTAAAAAAAATAATTACTTCATTTCCTCGAGTGGGAATCAAACTCACAATCTATCAGGATCACAGTCGCACTCGTGTACTACTGCTGTATTGCTTTTTTTGTATTATGATGAAATAACGTAGTTTTTGCAGAACAAAACCTATACCAATATTTATAAATATATATATTTTTATTTAATACTGGCATCTTATATAATGTTACATTCTCTTCTTAAAATATTTTAAAAAAATAGCGAAAAAAAGAAAAAAATTATAAATTCAGCAATTAATTCAAATTTAATTATAAAAAGCATATATGTAATTTAGTGTATAACATATTATAGATATAGCCCGCATATAGTGACATACTCTGAAACCACTATGGACTATTGTACCCTCTAACAATAGCACCATATCGCACTAAGATAAACACTTCCCTTATGAGGCTGACGTGGGCTTATGTCAAAGCGATTAGGATAAGCTGTATGCGATAAAACTTTATACTATAATAGTTGAATTATTAACTATAATATGTTGGTTACCTGTTATAGATTAATAATTATATTATGTTATATATAATAATTACATATATTGTATATATATTTTTAATATATCATATTTATGTTACAATTTATTGTACAATTTTGTCGTCCTGCTTAATGTTTCTTTCACCCACTTACACAGGTTGACAGGAAGAAACTTCTTTTGAAGATAAAATATAAATAGAAAGCTTTGAAAAGAAAAACTTTAAAAAAATATTAGAACGTAATGTTAATAAATGTTAAGAGTGGCGTTGAGTTCCGCCACTTAACACGCAATGCCTCCAGAATACGGCGGAGAGTGGGGAACGAAGTGTTTTAACACTGCCTACCATGTTGTGTGCGGGATACAGGTGAAGCTGAAACTGTCATGTTAATAATTTATTTAACGGGAGTAAAAAAAGTTCGAAAAAAAAATGGAAAGGTATTTTAGAATTCATATACACTTCAGTTAATTTTAAGTATGTACGAGTATATACATACCTAACAATAGTGTAAAAATTTTATATTTTATTTTAACTTTTATTAATTTATATTTAATAAATAAAATATATACTTATAATTGTATGTCGTGATCTTCTCGTAAGAATAATTATAATAATTTTTAAGGAAACAGTATAAATAATACTATTGATTGTGCATCAATGTTACCATTACCACGGATAGATGGCGCTGTACCATTTAGTTACATTTGTGAATCGCGCTATCGAAATGTTGTTATGAAATGCGTAAATAATTTTAGGAGTATGGGTTAATCACCTCTGGTTTCCCTTCAAAACGCATAAATCTTTCGCCTTTTACTAATGATTTCCGTGTAGGGGAACACCCAAATGAGTCTTTCATATTTTTGAAAATCTTGTCTTCAGGGCAAGGTTACATAATACTTATATATTTCACCGTAAAATTACGAAAACCGTAATTTTACAAAACGGTAAAATTACGAAAATCGTTATTTTGTGTTGTCCGTAAATAATTATTGAAGTGATGACTTTCCACTGAATTCTGGACGCATCGAGTGTTAAGTGGCAGATCCCAAGCCCAACTCTACGCATTGTTGTACCAGATCGAGAAAGATATAAAAATATGAATATATAATTCCCTTGAAGATGAAATATTTATTTGAATTTATATTTTCATTTTTTCGCTGTGGTATCGTGGCAAAGCGCGGCGTTAAGTTTTGCCACTCAATACGCAATGCCACCCTGCTGTGTGCGGGATACAGCGTGAAGCTAACTTTATTTATTTATTTATAATTCCCTTGAGTTAGAATTGAACCCACCTCGTTACCGTCACACACTTGTGTCCTGAACCACGACGCCGTCGCTAACACATTCGTTTTGTATATATGTAAATATGTGTGTGTATACATGTTTACAACTTAACTCCTAACTCTCGCGTGTCACTATGAATTGTTCAAGTTTTCACGCTAAAGTTAAGAATTAAAGTGCTGTAATTATAAAGGGTGTTCGCATTTCTTGGCCGTAGTTTGCTCCTTGTGCTTACTTGTTAATTTGTTGCTGCGACTGCATGCAGGAACAAATGAAACTTACTGAGTTAACTTTGTGACTTTAAATTGTGATTGACCTTTTTGCTTTCTTATTATAATTATAGCAGAGTAAGGGGGGGGGGGGGACTTAGTTCCCCCTGGAGGGACCTTAAACAAACTTTCTTCAATTCTTACCCAATTTTTTTGGTGTTGCACGTTGATTAACAGAATGCAAGGTCTTGTCTGGTTACCAGAATGAAAAAGTGAAAATTATTCAATATTCATAATCAAAATGGTTCAAGGTTCAATTTTTATACCAATTTTATGAAAATGGAACCTATCCCTTGTATTCACTCTGCTTTTGCAAGAAAAATCGGGAAGCTGCTTTTCTTTGCTCTATGTCAATAAGAACTACAAATCACACTAAAAAGCAATTATTTTCATCTCATCACAATCCTATTTATAATTACATTTTAATAGTAATTAATATACAATCTAGAATTTCTCCGAAACAAATTACAATACAAAGGCGAGTTATTTTAACGTAATTTAGACAAATGTCAGCCATTTCGTATCGTTTAGGAGAAATTTCTTAAAGGTTGTCCCAAAGTAGCGCAGGAGATAAGGGACCCGTCTCTATGAACGCTAATTTGAATTAAATTCATAAGATTATGGCCTTTTGGTGAAGATTGCGTTAAAGATGGGTTTTTTCTACATAAATTGTACTATTAATGATTATAGGCTTTGAAATTCGATAATGAAATATTTTATAAAGTGATTTTATTGAGACTTTTTTTTGTTTTAAACTCGTTTTTTATATAATATACTTATTATATTTTAGGTGTATTTTGGAAAGGAAGAGGTAGCAAAATATAAATTTATTGTTGGGTTGCCAATACATTTCAAATATGTAAAATATATAATCTTTAGATTGCTTCACATGTTTTTTATTCTAATTTAGACGTAAGAAATATTGCGGTTTCTTAATAAAACAAATTGTGATTAGGTACCGAATCTCAATGTCAATGTTTACGTAACTTGATAATGCGCGAAAGAATAAATATCTTAACCTTAAATAGCTACCTGTACCACATGCTCTTACAAACTTTGCATCGATGATGTGACGATACTTTAGCATAAATAAAAAATAAATCACCTTCACTCTGTATCCCGCATACAGAAGGGTAGGCAGAGGGAACCCTGTGTTAAGACCCTCCGTTCCCCACTTTCTGCCATATTCTGAAGGCATAGTGTGTTGAGTGGCAGAACTCAACGCCACGCTTTTCCTCGACACCAGAGCAAGGACATGGAAATATAAACGTAAATAAATATTTCACTTTCTCGAATGGGGATCGAACCTACAACCGCCGCTTTACAGTCCACGACAGCCTCTAAATAAAAAATGTATTTCAAATTTCTATTACTGATTCGCCCTCAGTTCTTCTTGCTTGAACGATACAATTATTTATTTAATACACTGAATTAATAAATCTATTTTATTAATTAAACTAACTAAAACTTAACTGAGTAGTGTTGTAACTTCGGTTATCGCTACTATATCTAGTATTGTATATTTTTTATCAACAGGATTGACTTTCTTTTTATCTTTTTATTATAATTTGTAGATATAGATATAGATACTAAGCTAGTCTAAATAATATTTCAAACTAGGCCCAAATAACAATCTAAAACGAAAATCAAAAAACTATCCAGCGTCGTCTAGCGGTCACAAAGCAATCTATCCTCACTTCTTATACAATCTAAGTTTACAAAACAGTTGTACTACAGTCCCAGAGCGGCTCGAGACCTTGTTAACAGGTTTACATACTTCTGAAACGTTTATATAGAAAGAAATACGACATAGAATGATGATGTCATCTTGATTTGAGGGTTTACTTGAGGAGAACATTTCAGGAGTTGGATATTGATTCTATATACTTTTTTTTTAGGTTTACATTGTATCTCGCATATTGCAGAGTAGGCATCGGGAACCAAGTGTTACACTCGGTTCTCCAGCTTAAAGCTGATTTTCCGAGGCAGTGAATAAAAAAAATCAAATTCAGCTTCACGTCCTGTTCACAACAGGGTAGGCAGAGGTAATCTAGTGTTAAGACACTCTATTCCCCACTTTTTGCCGAATTCTGGAGGCATTGCGTGTTGAGTGACAGAACTCAACGCCGCGCTTTGCAGCAGAGCTTTGCAGCAGGCAGTGAATATTGTGCTAATACATTCCATTCCCAACTTTTCGCCCAATTTACAGGATACAAGTTGATTGGCTCAACGGTGAACTCAACGCCGTAGTTATAATTAGTAATGATTCTAATAAGACTGATAATAGGAAATTAATTATTTTGAATAAAACTTTTACAATAGATTGAGACATGAAGGGTTATCCCTTTGGTATTTTATCGTAACTTGCATGAAATAATATTTCTTTGAAATAGCTTTGACGCCGTCATGATGCGGTTAGGATGTGCCGTTTTGAACGTGATGATTAGTTTACTTTCCTGCCAAATAAGGAAGATACATGAAGATGAAGAACTTTCTTGGGTAGATTTAAACTGTTTTATGTAACTCAACTTTATCGTCTTTTATAGTATATATATTCTTTATTGCACTTAAAAACATATAAGGAATACAAAATTAAAAGATAAGTTAGCAAAGGTGGGCTTATTTCTAAAAGAACTCTCTTCCAGCCAACCAATGGAAGTGGATGACTGTCAATCAGCGGGAAGAGAGTGCAGTGCAGTTATCAAAAAAACAACAAATATTTATACAAATATATACATATACCAATTTACATATATCCTATACTTATATACTCTATATTTATAAATACAAACTATATATATATATATATATATACACATACATACACATACATACATACATATGTATACATACTAAATTAATGACAATATATAAATAAATTTAATATATAGATAAACATATATATACGTGAAGTGCCGTTGTCTTGCTCAAGAGAAACAATAATACTGCCTGAATAAAAATTAATTGTTCATACTAGCAAATAAATGTTTTTTGAGCTGGGATTTGAAGGACAGTAAGGAAGGACTTCTTTGGATTCTAGTAATTGTAGTCGAAAGCAAGTGAAGATTACAGACCGTAACGAGAAAAGCCGTGAAGTATAATAAACAAATTTTTCAGTAATTAAAAACGTTTTCTTGAAAGAAGAAACAGATAGTTACATAAATATAACTCAATGTTGGTAAAAGGTATCTGGTGATAAGACGCTCCGTATCTCACATCCCGCCCAATCTTCGATACGTTGTGTCTGTTTCTACATGAAAGAAAAAAAAAGCGAAATCAAATAAAATTAAGGTCATTATTACTATCCAAGACCTTTTCCGGATTGAGGTCACACGTATAATAAAGGCAACAATGATCGTAATTACTGAGAAGATAAGAATTATTTGTTTTATCTATATAGGTAATGGCCGCTTAATATGTGTCGATTGAGTTATGGGTTGTTTACAGGTTAACGGGAATATATTTCGAAATTTTGTTTCTATGAATCATGTGTCAATATATTGGGAGAGTTTCTCACTATAAGCGCGACGGTTGCGGGTTCGATTACTATTAGAGGAATACGTAATTTCTTGATTTATGGCATATATTGAAGAATCGTCATAATTTCGGTTTCTAGATAGTGTGATATCGATAGATTAATACTAAATAATTAAACGATGATAAATTTAAAAAAAACCTTGTGCCTTGTGTACCTACTTACTTTTCATACATAGTTGGTAAATTATGATATATAAAAAAATCGAATGTCTTGATGGTAAGTTATCAGAAAGCAGCTTGAATATATAAAAAATATGATTTGTGAACGAATGAAAATATTAAATACTTCATTGTATGGGAATCAAACCCACAACCTGTTGCATTTACATCCACACGCTTGTGCGCCCCTGCTCCACGTCGGCCTGAACTTATATTTTTTAAATAAAAAATATTTTTCTTAATGCCAACCATTTAAATAATGGTATAAGCAATTTGTTTGTTTGTACTGTGATCATAATTATGAATTGGCATATGCCGTGTCACTTATCGGGAAATCTTGGAATAAATGAAAACCGACGATAATAGCACATTTTTTGTATTACAGTTATATTTTATTTAAATGTAATTCAGAAAAAACGTTTCTATAATGTTCTGTTTTGTTCGACTTTAGTTGGTGTATGAGACGTGATGTAGACATAAATGCAGTATTTTTTTAATTAATAATAATTTTTTTAATTGGAGAATACTCCTTGTAACTACTACTCCTCTTTTATTAAGACTAGCTTTTACTAGGACTAGCAAGGTAGTAGGTTCAACATGTCTGGCGCCTCTCTGTGCAAATCCCGCTAAACTAAATTAAATTTTTGATACAAAAAATTAAATCAGCTTCACGCTGTATCCCGCACACAGCAGGGTAAGCAGAGGGAACCTAAGCTTAAGACACTCCATCCCCCACTTTCCACCGAAATTTTGAGGAACTGCATGCTGTGTGGCGGAACTGAACGCCGCGCTTTGCCTCGACACCAGAACGAAAATGGAAATATAAACGTAAATAAATATTTCATTTCCTCGATTGGGAATAGAACCCACAACCGTCGCGTTACAGTCACACCCTTGTGCCGCTAGTCACGGCGGCCTAAAATTGCCTTGTAATATTGAAAAGAATAAATGTTGATCTATTTAATATAGTTATAACATTAAGCGTTCAGTCAGACTTTAATTTTTCCTCATATTTCCATTCTTATATCGATTTTGTCTACAAACAACTGTTAATTTTAATTAACTCTCCAAATTCGATATTAATTACGGGCCTAGCTATAATATCGCGAGAACCGCATACGACTGTAGTTATATTAGAAATTGAATTATTGTCCTTAGAGACCGTTGACAGCGGTCGCCGCAGACCCTTTAGGCTGACTATCCACTAACATAATATAGGTAAGATAGTTTTCATTAGAGAATATTTCTTTAAATGACTCAAATGTTTCTTATAGTCTAGAAAAAAGCAAGTTTATTAAATATATGTTGCATTTTTTAATTATTAAGACTAGACTTAATATAATATCTCTTTCTCTCTGGTCTCCGAATAAAT
>DWGR01003325.1:0-12338 GCA_018247715.1 Heliconius burneyi | reverse complement strand
CCTTAAAGGCCGGCAACGCACCTGTAGCTCCTCTGGTGTTGCACGGGGTCGTGGGCGGCGGTGATCACTTACCTTCAGGTGACCCGAACGCTCGTTTGCCTTGTCCTTTTACCATAAAAAAAAAGATCATACATACAGACAGACAGACAAGAAATTAAAAAAAATATATTTTTCCTTCTATTATTCGATTTAGGTGTCCCTCTATCTATTTCAGTCAAAAATATTAAATGTACAGAAAAAATATTTTTACTGTTTTATAATAAGTATTTATAGATATATTGATATGACCCGATGGCTGATCAAAGTTTTCACCATCGGCACGATGGGGTCGTATCAGATTGTACATACGATCAGTGTGGGTTTAATTTTTTTCACTGGGGATATGTATATTATTTTTATTTCCGAGCTGTCGGTCTTACTTAATGTAATTGTTAAGAGGCTAGAAGTATCTACTGTACTTATAGCGTCGATATGCAATGACTCAAATTAGGAGAAATAGCAAGAGAATAAAGTATCCTAACACTATACTGGTATATCCTCCATGTGGTAATTGTGATGATAAAGGATCATAAAGTAAATGTAAAAAAGATCGTGGGCACCTCCTAGCTAATTAAATAGAATAAAAATATATCAATTTTTAGGAAAATGAATAGTTTCTCTACCACTCGTTCCATTCTGTGTACATCAGCTAAGTGCAACAACCAAAGAATTGTTCATAAATATATAATAATTAAAAATTGCGTATTTGATAACTACTCGTTCCTGAGAGACATTGCGCACTAATTGGCGGAACTTAACGCCTATATACCGAGCGAGAAAATCAAAGCAGGAGGAATGAATTTCCTCCGAGTGGGAATCGAATCCGCAATCGTCATGTTTACATTTATACCCTGTACCACTACGCACACATTAAATAACAACCTGCTTAATTCGATTTAATAGAACAATTTAAAGATTACTTCGAACATTATTCCGCCCACGCGCATATTTGCATTGTAGACGCAGCACTTTGAATTTTAAAATGGTTGACATATAAACTGTTTTATTTTTAACGTCCCTATTTATACGAGCGGAGTGCTTTGCATGTTATTAAAATCTTTATGATACTTCTGTTTGTTTTACTTTATTATTGTGTCTTTTTATAAGGAGGAGAGTGTAGTGATTTGTTACATTTGAGGTTTGCTGAATGGTTGTTTTTCTTCTGAAAATACTCGTATAGACCTTGTTAATTATTAAAAAAAAGGTTTAATGAAGGCCAAGCCATACAAAAATGTCAGATTGCAAGCGGTGGCAGTGATTTCGATTCTAGCGGATTATATCATAATATTAGTTTTCCCAGCTTGATAAGATAATGTGCAGCATTAGTAGCTTCACCCTTTTTCTCGTATAGCAAGGTTTTATTAGAAAGGTAGGTAACCTTGCTGATAAAACAGAGTGTTGAGAAATTCCATTCTCCAAATTGTGACATTGTGTGGTGGGTGGCGGAACCCAACGCCGTACTGTGTCTACCAGAACGGGAAAATTAATCGATATAATATAAACATAATATCCCCTAGTGGATTACACCCATAAGCCACCAGAGTATTCAAAGAAATATGAATATTAATAAAAAAACATCTTACGAGGACAGGGGCGAAGCGTGCGACTGTAAACGCGATAGGTTGTGGATTCGATTCCCAATCGAGAACTCCCAAACGAGGCAAGGTGTGGCCTTGAATTACGCTCAAGCCGCAATGCCTTCGAAAACGGCGGAAAGTGAGGAGCGGAAGTGTCTTAACACTATATATGCAAGTTCTACGTGCGGGATACACCGTGAAACTAAAAAAATAATTCAACACATTTTTTTTATAATCGTTCTCTTCTATACTACAACTATGTACTACAATACACAAGGCTCGTAAAGTGCGTTACCCTCTAAGCTGATTGTCCCAATTACCAAGAGTTACATCATAAATGTCCTGTCACTATCAATCATGTAATTTGCATGCCTCGTGCAGAATGGCTTTGGTGTTTGTGGATGGACGTTTTGATGAGTTTCGTTTTTGGCGCTGGATATGTTCGGGATTAATGTTTAAATGTGAGTTTTTTGTCTGTGGATATACTAAATCTACAAAAATTTTGCCCTTTTCCTAAGTGAAATGCTGTAGCTTCATATTTAAGGTCTAGGTGAAGGAGCATAGCAGAAGGAAAGTTGTTAATACACGTCGTTTACCGCTTTCGATCCAATTTGTAGGACATGGCGAGTTGAGGGTCGTAACTCAAGAGCAGGGAAATAAAAATAAATTAAATACAATGGAGTATGCTCCCAAGTGAATATCGAAGCCACATCCATAGCAGATTCATGTCTAAATCAAAATAAGCAGGCACATTTCTTCTTGAGTTTAGTTTTAAAATTTAATATGTATGGGACTAACATTTTAGTGCAATTTTATTTGTGCTTTTTTGCTTAGTAAAGAAATATCTTCACTTTAATATTGGATGCATGTATGTTATAGGTTGAGTAATTTACTGTAGGATGAGTAACTACCGCTGCATGGCTCAATCTTTCCGTATTCAAATTTTCTAAGAGTCTCATGGCACAGTAGTATAACGAGGGAAAACGGAGAACCGAATACCCTACTACTCTGTTGAGCGGAAAACATCGTGAAACTGTTTTTTTTAAATACTCTACTTAATTATATTGAATACACAGAATAAATAAATAACATATAAAATAAATATAAGGTATGAAAACTTCGCCACTTTATCTGCTCAGGTCCCATTTTGACCTTTTTCAATATAATGACTTTTTATTTACATTTTCGCCGCTCAAACTTTGCAAATGAATAAAGTTAATGTTTTAGTTATGTCTCATCGGAAAGTCGCGTCTGGAATAATAATATACTTATCATAATATTATATAATATTATGTGTTTTTAATTTTTAGACAAGATTTTCTTTATTTTTTACTTGGTGTTTCAATACAATAGTATGGTAAAGGTAATTTATGCTTAATTAATATTAGAAAGTTAACACATATCCATACGAGTGTAAATGGAAAATGGGATGTATTAATATTTGGTTACTTCTAAATACCCTGCTATGTGCAGAATTCAGCGTGAATCTAAAAAATTGTATAGGTACTTGTTTACATTTCTTAGGTTTCATGTTTTATCTCATAATAAGAAAAAGAACCTAGAGTCTAAATACTCCTAGAATCTAAATGCTTCGTTCTCTTCCAAATTTAAAACATTGCGTGTTAAGTGGTGAAACTCACACTTAGCATAGAGTTGCTCTAGTAAGCAAGAGATGCGGAATAAAAATAATTCGTTCCGCTAAATGGGGATCGAATCGACAACCATTTTATGCTTACATATTTATATTATTAATTTCATTCGTTGTACAAATTATATCTAAGCTATAATTTAAAGTGATAATTTCAACGCTGATAAGTATCCCAGGTGAGTCACGGTCGCACGACATGCGATATCAATAAAATCAAAAATAAAATAAGCAGTATACGAATGTAACAAATATATATACGAGTATAATTTAATTGAAGAATCCTACGCGACGCTGGCTGAACGCCAAGATTTGCACCAAAAGTTTATTTTTCTTTGTATTATAAAATGTATAATACCTACTTAGTAACTCATATAAACGTACATAATAACCGTAAACACAATGACTGTGAGTTCAATTCTCGCTCGTGGGAATAAGTTAGTGTTATTTACTCACTCGGACCGCTGCTTTCTCTTCCACCACATAATGTCCCGAAAATTGGACGGTGCATGGGGAACATGAAGTGTCTTAACAATAAATTCTTTCTGCCTGTCTTGCTTATTCAGAATACAAGCTGAAGTTAAACAAAAAACAAAATAACTATCTAGCAAAGCTCAAACAAACTGGGGATTATCGACAGATCGAGACAATACTTTACAGTAATACAACGATTAGCCCTATATTTGGTGCAGGTTCGTGTTATCTTCTCATTTTTGGGCTGGACCCCAATAGCAGCTTGATTAGTTCACATACTCGTACAACATAGAGCCGTTAGAATTGTTGAGGACCGAATGATCTGTAGAAGGCTTGACATTTTGGCTTTGCGTAGAGACGTCGCCTCGGTGTGCGTTCTCATTGATTATGGGGAGGGTTCTGGGAAGCTGGTTTACCCGTTACCTGCTACCGAATTTTCTAGCTGCAAAGTAGCACAGTACGTCAGAAACTCAAATACTATCCATAATATTTAGTTACGTGGCTCTCTACTGCAGCGCCGTTTCAAATCAACTTTCTTCCACACGCTACGCAACTATGGGATAGCCTACCTGCGTCCGTGCTTTCAGGTCGATACAACTCGTGTTGCTTTAAAAAGCCCGTTTATCTTCATCTCAAAAACAGAAAAAGGCCGACTCACCAGCATTTCGAAAATTTGGCGGAAAGTAGAGAATAGTGTCTTAACTTTTAATATCTGGTTTCTTGAGCCTTCCTCACATAGCAGAAGTGAGAGAAGTCAAATTAAAGGCAGTAAAAATGTAGCAAAGTAGCAAAATAAGCATTAGTATCACAAATCTGAGCCTTCTTAAATCAAGATTTAATTGAAATACACGTTCGGATGGATTTAGAGCATGGATTGAAGGAATTCCCTCGAATATACGACCGTTCACCGTAAACAGATTGAGTAATCAATTTCTGCTGAAAACGCGACGGATCAAACGGTTTTTTTTATTTTATTATTGCCTCGTGATATGTTATTGAAATATAGATTTTTTAAAATAGTCGAGTAGGTACTGTTCAAATATAGTAGATAACAATTTTGAAACAATTTGTAAAATAGCAATTTCATTGTTACGCACTTCAATGATTTTTATGGTTAATATATGTATACTTAATTAATAAAAGTAAATAAGGTAAACATTAAACTTAATTTGTTTATCCACTAGTTGCCGCCCGCAACTTCGCTTGCGTGCATTTTATGACCCTTGTTACACGATTTTCATTTAGATCCAATACTTTGGAACAAAAAAATATTATTCAAATCCATTCAATTGTCCGATTACAAACAAACAAACAGACAAATCAGATAATAATTAAATACATAAATATTTGTTATTCGATTCGACTTTACGTAAAAAAATGTTGTACTGTTATAGATTTTATTAGCTCACGCTGTATCCTGCAAATCGGTAGGCAGAGGGTTTCTTGTTAAGACACTCGTTTCCTGACTTACTGCAAAATTTTGTAGACATAGAGTGGCTAAACTCAACGCCGCGCTTTTGAAAGAATGAGTGAAATAATGAGAATAAGTTAATAGGTGACTCTTTCTCTTGACACGAAAAAGAATTTTATTGGAAAACAAGACAGTGTAGAAAGAGGAGAGTCTGATCTCATCATCAATGTATATCACAAAATAGAAAATATGTGTAAACATAATGACTATTACACTATCGTCAACGCAACACTTGGCTGACTCGCCCGTACGTGCGCCCAAACACTTGTCAATAGTACGATGGCGATGCTATTTATATAGCAGCCTGTGATCCACTTATATTTTGTTAATGAACTTAAATAATGGCCGTGTGATATATTTGATGTAATATGTGAACGTCTTTCAGTTTTGGTCGTAACGTATTAGAGTACATTGTACGTGGAAATTATTTTGATAAAAAATAAAAGTAGACAGCTGATTTTATGATTGATTGGCAGAGGGAACGTAGCGCCGAATTTTTCGAGGCATTGAGTGTTGAGTGGCGGAACTCAACGCCGGTCGGCCTTGAAGCCAGAGCAAAGAAATGAAACAAGAGATAATCATTAGTTCCCTCGAGTAGGGTTCGAACCCACAAACATCACGTTAAAGTAAAACACTAGTGCGCTTGCGCCACGGCGGCCTCAACTAGAAAATACACTATACATACATTATAGAATTAAAAGTTAATATGGCATTTAAGACTTAACTTTTAATTAACACTTAAAATAAATTATGCTTTAACAATAATGGGATAATTAATGAAATAGAAGCAGAAGTAATAGCCTAAGGGAGCCAAGTTTATTCTGAATCTTAAAATTAAGCGGTGGCGTTGAGTTCTGCTACTCCAAACGCAATGCCTCGAAAAAATCGCCGGAAAATAGGCAACGGAGTGTCTTAACACTAGGGTGCCTCTGCTGCCCCACTGTATGCGGGATACAGCGCGAAGCTGATAATATTGTGTGAGTACTATTATTACACTTTTACAAAGCTTTTTTGCTTTCGCTTTTCCCTCTTTTTCCCACATATCAGGCATAGGCAGAGGGAACCTATCGTTGTCCAAGTTTCTCAGTCTACCTGAACTTACCTTTTTTGAGCAGTTTCTTAATCCTCACGTTAAATACATGAATAATTACATACAAATGTACTTGCTTACATTGCGGCCATATTATTTTGTTATTATGTATTTACTATTCAGATGTCTTACGTGTTAAATAACAAAAGTGATCGCGCGTCACTATACACTATATTGTGATGAATCGAGGGGAACTTACGTAATGGCATAGTATATTTGTTCCGTCAGCGACTGTTAAATTAAAAGATTTGAAGATACGATGCGCTATAATTAAGATTTTTTTTTCAGGCAGAGGGAACCTAGTGTTAAAACACTACATTCCGCGCTTCTATTCCGGACTTTTCGTCTAATTGCTATTATTAGTATTGCTTGTTGAGTGGTGAACTCAACGCCGCCCTTTAACTCATTAGTGGGAATCGAACCCACGAATCGAATCAAACGCTTATGCCTCTGCGCCACGGTTGGCGTTTTTTATTATAAGCAAAGCTAACTCATCTTATCTCAATATATCATTGCCTGAGTGAAAATCAAAAGAATCTAACAATATTTTGACTACACGGAGGTAGCTCTCTCATGAAAGTATATGTCAAAAAATATTTTACTAGACACCTACGATTACTTACCATCTCCCTGTGACTTAACTTCAATCGTAGAAGCGACAGCAATTCCCTTTTCGTTATATGGATGGACCCCAGGAGCAAAGGTTGTTTCACCCAGGTTGACCTCAAAGTGTCAACTTAATTCCGGGTCGACCTTTAAGCCCTTAGAAGGTAATATATTCTTCTGGGAGACGACACTCTATTTACTTTAATCATGACCAAAACTGAGAAGCGTAAAGTTTGCCTTATGTCTGGTTTTGAATATTTAATTTTATATGTATATTTTATTTATACTTTATTACATTAGTTTAAGATTCTGGTAATTTTTTTCGTCTTTGCCATCTTATTGATTGATGAAAATTAACTGAATAAAAACGAGCTTTACATTTTTTGTTTAATTACAATCAATATAATAAAATACTAACTGAAATGGTATATATTTCAGTTTGTAAAGTAAATCTAAACAACAAAAGATGGCCAATCAACTAGATAGGTCGAGTATGCAGTTCTGAGTTACTAAGAAAGAATAATAGAAAAATTATTCTTCGAATAGGGGTAGTTTTTTTGTTAAATACAATTTTTACATATATTTAGGTATAATGTCTATGTATTAGGGTATAATATATTTAAATTAACACCCATTTCCTTTCATCACAGCCAGTCAGACATTTGTATCCCTGCGCCACGGCCCACGACTGGCCTCAAATATATGAATAAATATAAGTTTTTTTTAGCTTCACGCTGTATCCCGCACATAGCAGGGTAGATAGATGGAATTTAGTGTTAAGACACTCCGTTCCCCACTTTCTACCCAGTTCTGGAGGCATTGCGTGCTTAGTGGCAGAAGTCAACGCCGCACTTTGCCTCGACACCAGAGCGAACCAACAACCAGTCGATTTTGCAGCGCACGAAGTCATACCCTTGTGCCGCTGCGCCACGACGGCCTTTAAATATAAGTACCTATACGTATTTCGATGCTGCTCAAACTTTTATAAAAGCTAGTTCTCTAGCTTCCAGTGACGGCAAACAGGCTTCAAAATTACAATAGGAACTAAGCTCTCTAACAATGATATGAATAAAGTACGACCTGTTCGGTGACGCCGTACAATAGTATTAATATTGCTGAATTGCTATTCAAGAAACTTTGAGTGCAAGCGAAGCAACCTAACGTTAGTTTACTAGTAATACCACTATAGGGAACTTTGACTTACATACATACATAAATTGAGTCAATACATAAGTTGAACAAAGCGGTGTGTCATTACGGAACTAGGCCACGAGCATACTGGACTGGGATTTTTATATGACTCGTTATGTACTAATGACTATTAAGCATTTCTTTTGGAACACGCTGTATAATGTAGAGAGTAGTAGAGTGAATAATACTTTAAAATATTATACTATGGAATGCAATTTTTCTCTGGGTTATCTTAAAGGCAAATTACGACTTTGTTGAATTTTACAAATCTACCTGTCATACGCCTCGAGATTAATTTTAAATAGTTTGACAGTGATTTGAATCATACATAAAGCATCTGTCTGTATGTGTACAAGGACGCGACTGTTGTTTATTTTTTTAAATATTTAGATATAATTCATACACTAGTAGGAAGAGGTAACCTAGAGTTAAGACACTCAGTTCCCCATTTTCGCTCAATTTAAGAGGTATTGAGTGGCGGAACTCAACGCCGCGCTTTGCCTAATCACTAAGGGGAAGATATATTAAATGTTTCATTTTCTCAAATTGGTATCAATCTGTAGCGCTTACAGTCACACTTTGTGCCCCTGCACCACGACTACCCTCGATTTTTAATAAATTAATTAACATATTGAAATTTAATTCATCAATTCATCGATTATAATTGAAGCTTATCACTCTTAAAAATCAACTAGGTTTTAACTGTGGCTTCTCTCGCATGGCTAAATGGACATAACTAAGAGCTTGGTACGACCACAGTGGTAGGTATTATGACCCACATTGAAATTATTAACAAAATGTGCTATAGTCTTCCTTGATAAATGGGCTATCCAATAACCATAAAATCCTCCTCCTCTTCTTCTTCTCCACTTCTCAATTTGAAGTTGCAGCTGCCATGATTAGCAAATCCAATAAAATAATTTTATAATCATCATAGTAATTACCAAAAACTTTAATCACCAAAGACATAGTGACGTTTCACTACGCTCTCTCTACCCAACCATTTACGGACAGCCACAAAAAAAACTAGAAGAAACTTAAAATACCCGTGTCGTCAGGTGTGGAGGGGCTCGGTGACGTCACGCGTGCGTCACACAGCAAGTGGGTCACGACGGCCGTAACGACGCATCGCTCTTGATGAAGCCCTGATTACTATTTTGCTTAATATAATAAATCTATTATGACACTGTAATATGTTGGAGGTGATTGCGATAGGTTATATTTGGATTTTGTTTGATTATATTTGTATGGGTTATGTGTTTTTATTACATGGTTTATTAGTAATGCTTGAAGCAGTCGTGGCGCAGATCAGGCCAGGCACAACGATTGGGGTATATTCCCACTCGGAAGAATCAATTATCATTTTCATTTCTTCGTTCTGGAGCCAAGACATAAAGCGCGCGCTAATTTCCACTAATCAACACGCAATGCTTTGAAAATTCGGCGGAAAGTAGGGAAGAAATAGTAATGAGAAATAGAGTCTTATAACTAGATGATTTCTGCCTTCTCCACTATTAGCTTATTTTGTTGCTAATATAATCCATATTGGATTGGATCCAAATAGATCTTATATATATAATTATTATATATAATTATTATATATAAATATATTATATATAAATCCTCATACTCTGATACAGCACTCGATTCAGAACAATACCTAGTTTGTCAAACTCCATCCAGCGATTTAGAAGATCCGAGATATTAAAGAAAATTTGCAAACATACAAAATATGCTTGAAAAACATAACCTCTTGACAGTCGGGTAAAAAAGGAGCTTTTCATTTTTTCTCATACAGCAGTTTAGGTAGCTTAGTGGTAAGGTCTTTTCGTCTTCCTCTTCCACTGCGTCACCATAGCCTCTATCTTAAACAAAACAAAATAATATTTCCTATCTGAATGTAAAATCATCAAGCTGGAATTTTTTCTATGGAATGGTTTTCCATTTAGTGTTGAATGATAGTAAATATTTGTCTAACACTCAATAATAGCAAATAATTAATCATAAACACGCAGTGACCATGCTAGCCACGCGACAAACAGATAACCTTCGAAATGAATAGTTAAAAAATAATTAATGTTTTATTTCACGCTGAATCCCGCACACAGCAGGGGTATGTAGAAGGAACCTAGTGTTAAGACACCGTACCCTGTTCTCCACCGAATTTTTCCTCGACACCAGAGCGAAGAAAATGGAGATATACATTATAATTAAATATTTCATTTCCTCGAGTGGGGATTGAACCTACAACCAGTCGGTTAACTCCGCGCCACGACTGGCCTTTTTTATTTATTTCATCTCCACGCAAATCCCAAAGTAACTAGGTAGTGTACCCCACATCACATTGTTTTCTCTCTTAGCACATTTTATAAACATGGCAGGTCCCATTTACAATAATGAGTTCCAACGCTGGATATTTTTTTATTAATAGCTAGACTGGAGTAACAAAAATAATCTAAATATAATCAAAATTAAAATCATCACATTTACTGTCAGACTCCACCTGAATGTGCCAGGATAGCTACAGCAAAATTTAATTTTACGCCTTATTCGGGAAAAATAGTTAGAATAATGTTTATAACTTTGCTACGTTAGAAATTGAATGATGGGTGCCCGAATCTACTTTTAACGAATCACAAAACAACGTCCAATTGAAGGAAAAGGCAAATACTTATTAATATTTTAAGTGAGATTGGAATCCATAACCTTTGCCTTTACTCGCAAGCCAACTGCGTTACGGTATCATTGTGAATAATAGTGTCAATGATTCGCTTCAATGCCATTGGCACTAAAACAAATCGTCAGGTGCTTGCCCGACTGCCAAGCCGTTCATAATAATTATTGTAACTTATTGAATGAAATATACTATCTCATAAATTGATGCCTATGTTTATATTGAGACCTGGGGTGCAGGGATACAAAGTGTGACTGTAAACGCGACAGGTTGTGGGTTCGATTTCCATTCGAAGAAATATAATATTTAATATTATCATTTCTTCGCTCTAGTGTCGCACCAAGAGCGAATTGAGTTCTGCCACTCAACATGCAATGCCTCGTACCTTAATATTAAGTTCCCTCTGCCTACCCTGCAATATGCGAGATATAGCGTCGTGGCGTAAGGGCACAGCGTGTGGCTAATTTTGACGGTTGTGGACTCGACTTCCATTCGAAAGAATGAATTAATTTTTTCGTTGCTCTTGTAAGAGGACACAGCGCATCGTTTAGTTGCGCCACTCAACACGCAATGTCTTGAAAATTGAATCATATGGCAATTGCTTAACCGTACTTATACAGTATACACGCTGTTGCTATAGCAACGTGTATGTCCCATTATACAAAAGTTTGTATTGTCAAAGATATGGTAGAATGTTTTATATTTACTGTTGGTACTCATTTAATTTATTCATAATTTAAATAAATATTACTCACCTCCTTCTCTATATAAACAGTTCACATTATATTTAGTTTTAGTTCGGCATTATATTTATGTTCAAAAAAAATTTTACGACAATCAAAAGTAACAAATATTTTTTTTTATGGAAAAAGTATGGCAAACGAGCGATGATCTTTTTTTTCCAACATGAGGTTAATGCTGTTAGCCCTATTGGCTTTTACAGCGAGAGGGAAGGGAAGAGGGTACTCTGTCTCTGAAGAAATGCAAGCACTAAGTGGCTGCCTGAGATAAATGATTTAATGATGAACGTATCTATAGATTTATGAAAAAACAAATATTACGGCCTTATAGGTTTTAGGCCTTAGTTTTGCTAGAAATTTGAGAGTATCGAATAACAATTTGCAGTAATTCTATAAGTCTGTCTACTATTTAGCCTACTTGTATTTTAAAAAAAAATTGTGTATGTAAACATATATTAAAATAGAATGTATTTACTTAACAGTAGGTCCTTCTGGCTACCAGGGTAGTATGTTGTATACAGCGTATAGCTAAAAAAATGTTTTATTTATTTACTTTTTTTAAGCTTATACGATACATCAAACGTTTAGCAAGGTAGGCAAGGAAGGCATGAAGCCTAGTGTTATAAGACAATCCGATGCTCACTTACCGCCCATCCTTTGAAAGATTACTTGTTGAGTGGTGGATGATTTCCTGCACTTGAGTTCCTTTTTTTTTATGGTAAAAGGACAAGGCAAACGAGCGTTCGGGTCACCTGAGGGTAAGTGATCCCCGCCGCCCACGACCCCGTGCAACACCAGAGGAGTTACAGGTGCGTTGCCGGCCTTTAAGGT
>DWGR01003324.1:0-12338 GCA_018247715.1 Heliconius burneyi | reverse complement strand
AAAAAATCATAGTAAAATTTAAAATGGGAATATCAAAAACTAAAACCGAAGTTAGTGCGGGAGATATTTTAGAGAATTTCGGAAAATATCAAATAGTACAATATTTGTACCTGTGCCTACCACCGATATTCGTATCCATGATTAATGTAAATTACATATTTATAGCGGGCGAAGTTAATTATAGGTGAGTATTTATTATACATTTAATTTTAGGCTTTCAACAGAAAATTAAAAATCTACAACTGACTTATGTCAATACAGGATGGAAACGTAAACACAAAAATACTACTAAAGGTTAACTCTGCAACCAATTATTACGACTTGATTTCGAACATTTCATTCTTGACAAATGGCGGCTTATTTTACAACGATAATTTTAACTTATTTAGTTTGAAAAAAATCACTTTTTAATTTTTGGCAAAATATCTTTTGTTTTAATTGTATTAGGCTTCTTTCGAGTAATTAAAACTTTGGTTTCATTTAAAGTGATGATGACAAAAACATTCTGTAACACCTCTACTTTGATTCTCATACAACAAAGTTATTTTCCTTTATTTATATTAAGGATTTATAATATATATATAATATATATATATATACATCTTGGTACATTGGTTAGATAAACAAAGAAATAATCATTGTCAACGAAAAATAAAAAAAAATATAATTTAATATCTGCATAGGTATATCATACAATTTATGAATGTAATTAATTATGTATATTTATATATGTATTTATCTATATGTATATTTATTTACTTATTATGTTATTAGTATAGTGCACAATCTATCTACTATTTATTTTGCGATTTCCAACGCCTTAAGGTTGCCTAGAAGAAGTCGCTATTTCAGCGATAAGGTCGTCTATTGTAATGTAACCTTTTATATATATATTCTCGTATTTCTTTTTTTGAGTGTACAATAAAGAGTTTTATTATTATTATTGTTATAAAATCAGATTCACTTCGCTGTATCCTACAACAGGGTAGGGGACAGGGACAGGGGTCCACACAATAGGGTAGGCAGAGGGAACCTAGTGTTGTGAGACACCGTTTTCCACTTTCTGCCGAATTCTGGAAGGCTTTACCTCGACACTAAAACGAAGACATGGAAATGTAAATTTAAATCAATACTTTATCCCCTCGAGTGGGAATGGAACCCACCCAGGAACCAGTCGGTTTTACAATCACACTTTGTGCCTCTGCTCCACGACTGATCTCTGTTATTATATACTTATAATAAAATCGTAACAGATGAGTGTATGTATATGTGGAGAATATACAAAAAAATGTTATTACGGGCATTTAACAATGTAATAGAACTGAAAATAATTATAAGTTGGTACGCCACTATTACATATGATCAATTATAATAAAAAAACAATATAAGACCTTTTTTAATTTACAAAATATACAGTGTCATAGTAAAATAGTGATACACATACGATAGGGAGGAGAAATAAAGATATGCTTGTAAAGCCTAGTTTTCGCCTGCAAAAAGCTAATAAATCATTTATGGGTCTGAGTATAAGTGTACATAATAAAATTTCACAGTGTATTCTAAATTTGCCATTACCAAAATTTCAAGTATCTTTATCACACTGTTCAAGAATATTTAGCGGATAAACGTGTATGGAATTAATATCTATTGAATGTTATGGAGGAAAGCTGCCAGCTAATGTAATAATCAAATTATACCATTGACTTTTAAAAAAAGCAACTGTTGAGTTTCTTGCCGGCTCTTCTCAGCAGAATTGCCTTCCGAACCGGTGGTAGCTTTTTCTTTGTATGTTCACTCGACGGTTCAAAAGTGCTTACATTAGTCTATTTCAATAAAGATTATTTAGAATTTTGAATTGAAATTTTATGTTTTAGATGTCGCATACCGGAATGTGAAACTACTGGTGTATATGAAGCATCATGGTGGCCCTCCACCCACACGGATCAGTGTACAAGACCAGTACTAAATTACACATATTTAAAAGACAATATGTGCACAAATGACAGCTTTACCAATGCTTATACGGAATGCACTGAGTGGATTTACGAAAATAATAATACCATCGTGTCTGAGGTTTGTATATTAATTATTATTTATTTAAATAATTATTAGCGGCGTTGAGTTCCGCCACTTAACATGCAATGTCTCATCCATCAAACTCCAGTAATTCCAAAATAAAAATTTACGAGTTATAAGTAATTTTTCTTATATTTCTTAAGTTTGATCAATACATTACGTGAATACTTTGTTTAGCTAAAAATGTTAAAAAAAAGTGCTAAAGGTTGTATTTTAATTTTATTATATGTATCTTCCCTACAGCTTAATTTGGCATGTCAACCGTGGCAAAGGAGCTTTGTGGGTGTAGTACATAGCTTTGGCATGGCTGTGGCAATGACAGTTGCTGGATGGCTGGCAGACACGTAAGTGCAGACCAGCGCTGCCAGACGTCCCGATTTTCGTGTGACGTCCCGATTTTTAAGCCAAAATTTAAATCTCCCGAGCTAGACAGACATGGTCCCGCTTTTCGTGAATTATTCTACGTACTTTGAGAATTATTTTTAATGTTTTTAATAAGTTTCAAATCCAGAGATAAAAGTCCCGCTTTTCCTCGTGACAAAATCTGGTAACGCTGGTGCAGACTCTTGTTTTCATTTGCCTGTAGACTAGAAAAGTTTACTTATGTTAATACGATATCTAGTTATATGTATGTACTATCTGCTAGTAAGTGTGTTCTATTTTACGATGTAAATAAATAGTTTATTGCTATTTAGTTATTTGATAATATAAGTATTATGTTTATTTATATTTTGTAGCGACATTACATGGTTTCAAAGTAATAAAGTAATAAATATATTTTAATTATCAGTTAACATGAGAGTAAACTTTAATATAGTATATAAAATAGATAGATTTATATAATTGAAATGACTACCAGTTCTTAGCACATTTGTTTTATACGGTTTTGTTTATAATTTTTTGCTTAAAATTGCAATTTAATGCTTAAAATATTATATATTCATGATATGAAATAGTCTCTTAACAATAAGCAATAACAATTAACGTCACAATTAAATGTCGAAATAAAAGTTAAATGTTAAACACATTTCTTTTAACAATCATAAAAGAACCTTTAAAAATAATTATTATTTATTTTGTCCTCAGCATCGGCCGCAAACCAACGTTTATAATTTGTGCCGTGGGATGCGTCGTAGGGAACTTGAAGAGCTTCGCCACTTCTTATTATGTTTACATTGTCTTAGAGTTTCTCGAAGCGGCCATATCTGGAGGTGCTTCTGCAACCTCAAGTATACTAAGTAAGTTTTTAGCTTTACTACGCAGGATAGACAAAAATAACCTTAGTCAACCTCCTATCACTCTGTCCTCCATTTTCGTTGAACCTCTGAACCCACTCCGCACATTGATTTGCCAGAACAAGGAAGAGAAATAAAATTGTCCCACTGCGCCAGGATGGTCTAAATAAATTAATAGGTACTATAGGTATACCTATAGTTCATTTAATCTTTGAAATTAATTACACTTGATGAATGTTATAATTAATTGTTTAAAAAATGAGTACATGCCTGTAGTGCACAAATAAGGTAACAAAATAGTTAAATTGTAGAATGTTAAACCTTTTCGGGTTAAAACCCTCATAGCAGGTGGTCTCGATGCCTTGGTTATTTATATCTAAAGGAAATAATTATGGAAAAAATATTACAACGTATATTAAAAATTGAAAATTTGTAGAGAACCACTGATAAAAAAGAATCCGACCAACACCTGCTAACGTGAATTCGATCCCCATATTTTCATTTCTTCGCTTTGGCACCAAGGCAACAGCCCGGCGTTGAGTTCTGCCACTCAACACGCAGTTCGGCGGAATGTGAGTGAGAGTGTCTTAGATTCTTAGGGTCTTATTAGGTTCCTTCTGCCTACCCTGCTGTGTGCAGGATACAGCGTGAAGCTTATTTTTATTATTTAAAATTTAATTTTCATTCAACCTTGAATTTTATTGCTTACAGTGATTGAAATTGGAAATACGGAGAATCGAGTGTTATCGGGAGTATTATTTGCTTACGCAATTTACATGGGAGAAGCTATCTTTGCTATAATAGCTATGGTAGTGCCATATTGGAAATCGTTAATTTATTTTATATATACTCCGCCGTTACTATTTTTAGTTTACATATTAATTATTCACGAAAGTCCGCGGTGGCTTATCTTGAACGGCAAAGGAGACGAAGCCAAAAATATTTTGAGACAAATGATTGTAAAGAACAAAATAAATACAAAAATTGAAGACTTAGAAAAGTTGAATAAGGATACTTTAAAACAGGCTTATAATATTAAAGTAGATGGAAAAAAAGAAGGTTTCATTGATCTATTTAGTTGTCCTGAAACTCTGAAAAGGCTTATTGTGGCGTTTGTGACACGTTTCGCCATTTCTTATATATATTATGGTCTCGTTGCAAATTCTGTATGGTTGCCCGGAAATAAGTATTTGTTCTTCCTATTGGGCGCGATTATGTCATTTCCGGGAGAGTTGATATCTATGTATATGATGAATAAATATGGAAGGAAATTGCCATTGATTTTTGGATATTCTTCATGTGGACTGATGTGTATATTGTATGGATTTGCACCTGAATGTAAGTATCAGAAAAAAATATCCTGCACATGGCACGGTAGGCAGGGGGAACCGTTCCAATTAAAACACTTCCGTTGCCCATTTTCCGCTGAATTCTAGAGGCGTTAAGGGATGGAAAGTAAAGCAACGAAATTCAAATATTTAATTTCTTGGAGTGTAAATCGAACCCACAACTGGTCGCGTTTATAGTCACATGCTTTTACCGTCACAGGATTGGCCTTAAATTAAATGAAGTATACATACATACATATTTTTTTAAAAGTCTCTAATAAAAAAAATTATACATACATTCTTTTTTTATGTTACGTTACGCAATGTGTTGAAAAATTACAAATGTGATGTACCTACTTAATATATGTTAAGTACTTACCTACATAAATTTGTACAAATTGGTCATCAAAGTTAATTTTGTTTTCAGCTGTTACATGGGTTAAAGTGGGATTCTTCTTAGGGGGTAAACTCCTGGCGTCCGCTTGTTTTACGGGAATAGTGACGTTTACTATGGAGCTCTTCCCAACAAGTGTCCGGGGTTCAGTGCTCGGGGTATGCACACTCGCGTACAGTGGCGGTATCATGTTAGGGTTGCTGACACCTATGATGGTATGTTTAAATTTCTGTTTTACTATCAAAATACAAAAAATATACCTAAAATAATAAAAATATATATGTAAGTATATAATTACGTGATAAAATTAAAGTGAATAACAAACCAAAATTATATTAGACATAATTTTTACAGCATCTTTTTACATAATTTTGTCTTATTAAAAAAATACCTACGCTAGAAGTAGCCTTCTGAAATAATAAAATTGTTTAGAAAAAAATTATACAAATTTAAATTTCAGGCATCAGTATCATCTGTACTCGCGCCAATAACGTTCGGCATCGCGGCGGCTGTGTCCAGTGGCCTTATAATTTTAACACCAGAAACAAGGCATTTACCACTTTTTGATACAATAGAGCAAGTCGCAAGGAGTGTCGCCATAGCTAAAAATGAGAAGCAAATACAACAAACGAAAGAACAGGATAATAAAGGATTTACTAATGATGAAATTATTTAAAAATTAGAGTAAATTCTTGAATCGATTTTATTAGTTAAATTAAGGATATTCGATTGTGGTGTACAGTCTTATACCTTTAGAAATGACATTTGACAATAAAAGTATGTCTCTTTAGTTAATAATATTTTTAAGTAATATAAGTGAAAGTCTACTGTTTATGCTAATGAAAATAAAAAAGTTATTAATTATGTTATTATTTAATTCAATATCCGACTGATTCCTTTTTAATTTTCACGCTATATGCCGCTCACAGCAGGGAAGGCAGAGGGAGCCTAGTGTTAAGACGCTCCACTCCCCACTTTCCGCCGAATTCCAGTGGCATTTCGTGTTAAGAGGCGTAACTTAATGCCGCGCTTTTGTTCGACACCAGAGCCAAGAAATGGAAATATAAATTTATATAAAGATTTAATCAGTGGGAATCAAATCCACAAACTACCGAGTTTACAGGCATACGCATTTGCCCATGCGCCGGACTGGCTTCCACAAACACAATAATAATGTTATTAAATAAATAATAAATATTTGTAAGCTATACAAAAGGTACAATTACCTTACGTACTAAAATGTACCTGTGTTAATCCTTTCTAAGCTGACTAATTGCAAACAAAATGTTCATTTCCGTGATTCAATATTATGATAATATTTTTTCCCATTTCTTATTTACTGTTAAATTCTTAAGGCTATCTTGTTGTTACAATTAAAATAAATAAACAAAAGCTTACTCGACCAACGACACTCGTGAGGGAAACGTACTATTTGTAAAAGTATGTGTCATAATAAACTTGAGATAACGAAACAAAATAAAGGTGATGCAAAAAAGTTGAATTAATTTATAAATAAAATATAATTCAATTACACGATTATCGATATCCATAATAGTTTAAGAATCGACACAAAGTAACATCGATAAATCTAACATTTCATTTATTCTTAAAACATAACATAACATCGATAAAGGCACAGTGATAAAAATTATATTTGCTACCGGGATTTCCATACAATCTATATAACACGAGCTTACATAGACAGTACGTACTTGCATCGATTGGTCAAAGGCGGCCGGCGTGCTCGGTCCGATCATTAACCCAGTTGTGTGTCGGCGGCGCCGCCGGGCACGCGACTCAGTCCACCGCCATGCAACTGCCTGAACCGCCGCCACCACTCGCTCCTCTGTGGGATCGAGTCTTACGAGCGCGTGCCCTACCACCTGACCTGGACGTCCAACTGCTCTATATAGCTATCAAAGATCGCCTATCACATCCCGAGTGGGAGGTTCGATTACACGCCCTAAGAGTCTTAGCGGATCTGCTCCCGCTGTCGGGCAACGCGCTCTCGTTTCCTTTCGACCAAGTTATTGACAATCTTGGACACAATTCCCCTAATGTACGTAAAGCTGCACTGGACGCGTTGAAAGTTTTCTGCTTACATTGTGAAGATCCTGAGTGCGCGGCGAGGGCAATCATTGATAAGTTTTCTTATAACAATATTAGGCGGCACTCAGGTAATGCTGATACTAGAATAAATATTGTAACCGGACTCATACTTTCCATACCTTCTCTTATTAGTATATTGAAACGAAGATGTAGTAACTTGGAGTTGCTTCCGGTTTTTCAAATTTTGGGTGAAAAACTATTTGATAGCATGCACCAGGACGTCGCATTACGATCTTTAATGAAACTACGGAAGTTGTGTGGGCCACATCAATACAAGATGCTCTTCTCAAGATTAGATTCAAGAATTCAAGACAAATTTCGTGTTTTATGTGAAATACACGACGAAGATTCGCTAGATGTTTACTACGCTCCTAGAAAATCACGCCAGCCTATTGTACATATTAATCGACCTTATAATAATCATCTTACGAATTCTATATATTTATCTACTGATTCTTCGTCAGATGAATCGCACAGAATATCATTTCATAACAATAATTATGCTAAAGTTATAATCGAGACTGAGATTAAATTTGATTCAGACACTGCGATTACAATGACGGTCTTGGAACAAAACGAGACGGAATCCGATAAAGTTCCCAGTGAAGAGGAATACGATAGCTCAGACCGTCTTATTTTAAAGTACAGTGATCGAGATTCTGAAGAGGATTCTGATGTTGTCGTGAAAAGGGTGCGATTCGGTGGAGAGAGTGTCAAGATAAGGACCCCGGACAGTGATAATGTCGTAACTAGTGAAGAGGATGCGCAGTTAAATCGGTCTAGAGCAATATTGGATAAATCTACTATAGAAATTATACCCGAAACTGCATCGATAATAAGTGATATGCGTGAAGAAAAAAATGAAGATACAGAAAGAGAAAATAATTTAGTAAATAAAAGGAGTGGTATTCCTCTTCCCATTATAAATAACAAAGCTTCTAAAGCAACGATCAAACAAAATAAAGTGAAAGTAAAATCCAAATCCTTAAGTGAATTGTATGATTATTTTAGCAAAAGAAACGATCTGAATAGTAAAAGGAGAGATACATCCGGATTTGCTTTGACACTTGTGGAGGTGCGGTCTCCTGAAAAAGTACCCAGTCCAGTGGAGCCCCACAGAGAAATAGAAGTTTTACATAATTTACAAAGAAGTCCCTCCCCTTCTCCCCGCAGACAGCAGACACGTATCAGTCTTGATCACGACCGGTACGTATTTACCCATCTATCTTTATTTACTGAAAGATTCACTTAATTAATATTTAAAGATACAATTTACTATCTAAATATTGATAACAGCTTCTATCGTAATCCTTAGTAATTAAACTTGAAATGCCTATGTTTAGAGCACACTATTTTAATACTAACATTTATCATTATGTACATATGTACACTAGTTAAACCTCTCTTATCAAATATTCTTTATTTATAAATGTTTAAAAAGTATTTAAAATGTCTCTCACAAATTAAAACTATATCCTCGTATTTTACTAACAGGTGCCATTTATTTGAAACTGTTATAAAATTAAAATTCACAAGTGTTTTTTATTAATAAACGAGAAGATGCTTTCGAGAACGATTATGTACTCATTTTGCATGAAATGAACTATAAATACTCGTATAAGTTTGTAAAGATTTTTTTTAGGAAATAGCTATAAATTTTCACTTTTCGGGGTTTTTCTTCCTCTGTATTGTAAGATCTCACGCACTTCGTGCTAAAGTTGTAGGTCCCTTGGAAGTACCCTATTGGCTTCGATTCTTCAAATTTCATTCAAAATGCAGCAAAAGCGATATATAAATGCGCATTAACTTCGATAACGTTGACTTTAAAAGCTTTTCTTTGCTCTAAGGGACTCTAGACTTAAATTTCAGCTTGATACCTCCACGTGATCGCGAGACGAATGGTCTTGACAGACGTACAACAAAGTGATCCTATATGGGTTCCATTGTTACCTTTTGAAGTACGAAACCCTATAAAAAATAATATAAGGGTCCCCTAACAAACGTGTCCACGTGTGTGTAAGTGCCATTCATGTACAGTAATATTTATGACCATATAACTCAGATAGAGTAGACTTATAGTATATTTTTTTTATTATTTGTAGCGAGAACAAATTTAGAGAAGTGCATGGTATTATTATTTTCGTATTCGTATCCGTGATGACTAAAAATGAATATAATAAGAAACGTAGATTTTTATAGAGAGTCTTTAACAGGTTTATTTTAAATCTGGTGTCGACAACCCACGACGGCGATCTGCTTTCACCGCGGCCACCATCTCCCTTACTGGGGCACTATGACTGGGAAGAGCTGGAAATTGTACCGAGGCACGTGGCTGCTCAGTTGCATAATATGGTACGTTAATACATACATACTTTGAAACTTTGTATTAGAATAATTATATTTTTTTTAATGGAAAATAAGATGGAAAAGAGTGCAGGCGTAATTCTATTGTATTATATGTTAGTAAAGTATATTAGATTCAATAAAAAAAATATTTTTTTTTTAATTTTTGACTAAAGCATATAAAGTTTTAACAGAGCCAAATCTAGGCATTTTAATATGTCAGTTTTTAATTGAATTTCACATCCCTACTTGCATAATAGACAGAAAAAGAAGAAGCTAATCTACTTCTAGCACACACCATGAAGTAATGATAATTATCTCAACATTGTTTCATCATAAAGTAAATGTATTCCTAAACAATTATTTAACATTTTTTAATGAGTAATCAATATAAAATTCGTATTTTAAAGAAATCAAGCTTTTATTTTATAGGTGAAGGCAGTATATTAACTGGATCGCTTTTTAACATGCATTTTCCTATTTTGTTATATTGCCTCTTTTTCACCGCACAATTTCCACCGTGTGTTCTTAATCTTAATAAACTAAAGACTGAACTGTACTGAAATCAAGTTGTAAACAAAACTTTCACTTTTAATTACTATTCACCTTGAGGGACACTAAAAGAACACACGAATATTTATTATAGCCCAAGATCTCAGAGTCGCCAGACCTACGTCATTTTAACAAAGCTGAAAAATTGAGGACCATTAGTATAAAGTTAAGACAGTAAGTCTAATAAATAACTTTAAAGTTGGGTCCTTTCAGAGGTAGTGCCAAATAACGGTATACCTCTGTCTGGGAAGATGATTAAGCCATCGGATTGGTTTGGGTGCTTATGAGGGGTCTTGAAATAGTCCGTATATCTAATATTAAAGCTTGATAGCTTAACGTAACTTTCCCCAATTTTAAAGAATCTTTAAGACGTCTGGCAGGAGTCAAGGCTCATGTAAAGAGTCTGGTAACAATAAACATACACTTTTTACATAAATCTAAAAAAATATTTAGAAACGAGCGTTTCTACTTTAACGTAGCTGGACGCGTACGCTATCTCTGAAAGGTTTAACTAACTAACTAACTTTTAAGTTAGAGAGTATGCATATACTCTTAACTTCATATTAAAACGATTAATCCTCAAAATTTCAGCTTTCAAAATAACTATATAATAAATAATAAATAAAAAATGACGTAGTTCTCGGGGCCCTGGGATCTCAGTCTATTAGGACTTTTTAATATATGCGCCCTTGACCAAGTAATTTTTGGTCAGCAATATATTTTTTTTGCAAGGACGCTCGCTCTTTTGGTTAAATTTAGTTTCACGAAACCCTATGTCTGACCTAGAATATTAATTATCGTAGTAGGTATAAGTATCCTTGAATTAAATATAATAATCTGTTATACCTAACCTACCTAAGATTTTTTTTCAAAGAATCACTCAACTTCACACTGTATCCCGCACCCAGCAGGGAGTGCAACGGGAATTCCCCACTTTCTGCCGAATTCTAGGAGAACTTCTTCAGAGAATTCAACGGCGCGTTTTGCCTTGACACCAGAGCGAAGAAATGGAAATATAAACGTAAATAAATATTTCTCCCCTCGAATGGGGATCGAATCGACAACCGTCACGTTGCAGTCACACCCTTGTGCCGCGGCTCTGTGACGGCCCCGATGTTATTTCTGTTTAATATTAAAAGGGCTCGTGAAAAATGGGGCTTTTTGCAAAAATATATTGGTTTTATTAAAAATTAAGGCTATATTGTATCGTGGTGTTGTAAAACAGCATCAGACCAATTGTGAACGCGGCAACAGTGGGCTCTATCCCCACTCGGACGCATTCCGTAAAAACAACCTGCTGTTAACGCGACGGTGGTATCGATTCTTTGTCGGCATGTATGAAATATATATTATAATTATCTCACTCTGGTAACAAGACAAAGCGCGGGGCTTAGCTCCATTACTCTGTACGAAATGTCTCAAGAATTGGGTGGGAATTGGGAAACGAATTATCTCAAGCTTAACTACTAGGTTCCCCCCTCTTTCTGCGATATCATATGAAGGGATATACGGTGAAGTTAAAAATATATATACCTACTTACCTATAGCCATCCAACTAAAATTATGTAATACACATTAAGGGTAATAAAGACGATTGTGTCAAGTCTGGGGGGGTCCTAACTTATAATATATATTTTGTATAAAAATATATAATATATGTTTCTATATATTTTGTTTGTATTTAAATAATACTGTCAACTTGATTTTTCAAATTTGTATATTTTTATCTTTTAAATGTGTAATTTATTTATTATTAATAAGTTAAAGAATATTTATTAGTCTCTCTTGTTAAGGAAAACTGGATAGCGGCTGTGAAAGCTGCAGATCATCTTCATGGTATCCTCTTGGACCCTGATAATGTCCAGAAATTAGAACCCGTCGCCTTGTCTTTCGTGCAGCACATGTGGGCGTTGAGCGATGCGGTATGTATATATGTATTTAACTTTTTAAGTTATCATCTTGGTCTCTGTGTTTTTTGTATCATAAAAAATGTCTTATTATATTATATTATATAATGTTTACGCGTCTATTTAAATTTCAATTCGAAATAGGCCCGTCGTATTTTCTGACGTTATTCAGCCTCATGCAAATATTTAAAGTTCCTTGGAGGCGGTCTTAACTAAACATGACTTTTTTATTGCTTGCAAACTTGTTTCGTATTAACAGTTAACACATATAATAAGTTCTTAACACATATTTAATACAAGACAATAAATATGAGCTATCAACATCATAATTATTATCTTATGATTGTTACCCCACTAACAGTAAATAAATATTTTGCTTTTACCATGTTAAATA
>DWGR01003323.1:0-12338 GCA_018247715.1 Heliconius burneyi | reverse complement strand
AAAAAAAATCCTACGTCCAAACTGTTGAGGCATCTTGATAAATTTTTTTAGCTCCGGGTTTGAAATATTTTACCCTATATGCAGTTTCAGTAAAAGAAGCGCTGCCTCTTCCACCCTGTATAATTATTTGGACGGTTATATAGGTAACATACTGAGAGATAGTTACTTAAATAGAGAAGATAAAATTGTATGTAAGATGTAAGTAAAAGCTGGCCACGCAGACTAAACTTTTCTAATAAAAACATTTATATAAAGTAAGTTTGTTTTTATTTTTATCTAGTAACTAATCAACTTTATTATCACAGGTTGTCATCCAAGGGTCCATATTGCATCCACATCGGACAGTACTTCATTGGGACTTGAATGCTTGTGAAACATAAAGTAACCTTGTATCTGAGCTGGGCTTACATCTTTTTGTTTCTCCATTACCCTAAAAATAAAATTTTAAAAGAAATTGTCTAATATAACATTACAAATTAGTTAATAAAATAGAATTCCTTCCCACTTAAAGATAAGGTAATAGTGACATAAGGATATATAAATATCAATTGCCAATAAAAATCTCTTGTTGCAGCAAACTTACTAAGAAATTTAAAAAAAAATTGTCCTTTTAATATTTGGCACTTTTATATAAAAAGAAACGAATTAACAGTTCAGGGTTCAGACTATAAAAAGTATAGTAAAGAATGGTCCAAAAAAAAGTATGGGATCATATTGTGTTACTTGTTTTGAAGCCTAATGTGATAGATTGATTGAGATAAAATAAAAATAGGATTAAGGAAACATACCTATTTGCGAATATTTTCGCATGTTCTGCTTCTTTGTAGAATCTCAGGAACATTAGTTCCACCTGTTCTTGGTCGCAGTACCCAACATACTCTTTCATATCAACACGGCCGGGTCTTATCAACGCTGGGTCTAACCTGAAAACATTGTTTATCTGACAAGCAGTGTACATCTAAGAAGCACCAGATTAAAATAACCTTAAATTCTAAATCAGACTATCAAAATGTACAGATTAATAAGATGTTCGTGATTTTTATGTATTATAAATGAAAGTCTAACCGAATTAATCGTGAATATTTTTGTATTTAAAACATTTTACAAAATTAGACATTTTGATCACTTTGCAGTAGTCTGTCCGATTTATCTTCTCGTGGTGACTACTGCAATATGTCTGATACGTGGCGTTACCAAAAATGTAAAACACAAAAAAGCCAGAGACTACGCGACTCTAGACGAGACTCTAAAGTCGACGGACTGTGGGTTCGATCCCCCGTCAAAGAAATTTAAATAATGATTTTTTTTATATCTTCATTTTCCTCGTTCTGGTAAGAAGCGTGGTCTTAAATTGGTTTCAGAATTCGGTGGAAAGTGGGGAACGCAAGTGCTAATGGGAAGTGCCTTGACACTAGGTTCCTAGGTTCCCTCTGCTGACTCTGATAAACTAAGTTACTTCTGCTATACTAAGCTGACAAAAAACAAACAAACTGGAGTTTCAATTAAAATGTATGTAGAATCATCTCAATCATTATTATAAAGCATTAAAAACCTTTCTAAATAATTTGTTGTCATGAAAACGATACGGGCTTCGGTAGAGGCGACGCCGTCCAGACAATTAAGCAGCCCACTAAAAGTAACGCGATTTAAACCCTCGAAGGCCGCCTTCTGTTGCGCGGTGTCCTCTCTGGACACAAACGCGGCGTCGATATCCTCGAGAAGAATTATGGATTGCTGAGGAGCTACACTGAAAATTATATAAAATTTTCAATATAATTTACATATATCGTTTTGCACAGTGACCCCACTGTGATTGATTGAAGATTGCGAGAAAGAGCCTGTCTGCCACTGCAATATGCGTGAGAGATAGGGAAGGTAAACAAACTGGCTCTGTAACGATGTGTTACATAATGAAGCGGTTTACTCTGATGATTAGAATTTTTGATAATAATATATCTTCACATGGTAAGTTTCCTTTTTTATTTATGGCATAGAATGTTAAGTTTCCTATAATATCATAATTACGTTAACATTGCTTACCTTAAGAGGTGATTTAATCTGTCATCTGTAAGTCCCCTTTCAGATAAATTTAAGACACAAATATTGTATTCCAATTCTCCTGCTAAAGCCATTATAAATGAAGATTTACCACAACCTGGAGGCCCATATAATAAATATCCTGTGTAAAACAATTATAATGATATAAATAGTTATTATGCAGTATAAATGTACATAGTTGCTCATCAAGTTTTTTTTTAAATTTTTATATCCCTACTTCACATAAAGTTGGTAACAGGGCTATAAGGTATAAAATAGTAAAAAAAGCCTGCCTTACTAAAATTTACTTTAACTTAACATAAGTAGGCAATGAAATAATTTTTCTTACCTCTCCTATAAGGAATTCCTCTATCTGTGTACCAACTGGGATTATCTATAAAATCTAAGCAATCTTTGACAATTTTATCTGTAAGGCCTGAGCGTAGTACTACACTTTTTATAGGTCTTCTCCGTCGAGGATGTCCAAATGGTCTCCACTCAGACCCCATTGCTGTGTACATTACCGTCATACCTTCATGCTGCTTTAAAGCCATGGTTCTGGCTGTAAATAAAATTACTTAGGAATATCAGTTTTTCTAATTGTCTTAAATTATTTTTATGATTTTCTTATATTTTTTTTTTTATAGTTCCACACAATGTATAGAAAATGTTTTTGGTCACATGACATTTTCTAAATATTATTATTACACAAAAAAAATAGCACACATTAAAGTTTTCACTAAAATTTACAAACGTTAATCATCTATACACATGTGTGAAAACAATGTGATTATATTTCTATCGTGATACTAGTTTTTAATTTATAGAAATATAAGTATTTAAACTATCTTCTTCTTCACCCTGGCATTAATCCTGGCTATAGCCAGGGTCTGCCTTCCTGCTCAGCCTACTCCACTTTGCACGGTCTTTAACGTCCTCTGTGGTTAAACCATAGGCTCTCATGTCCTGCGTCACGACATCCAACCAGCGCTTTCTTGGGCGTCCGAGAGGTCTCACTCCAGAGACTGACATAGCAAGGCACTTGCATCCGACGTAGTTCTTAGGCCGGCGCGTAACGTGGCCAAACCATCTCAGCCGACGCTCTTGGAGCTTATCCGCAACGTCATGGACTCCAAGACTACCTCGAATGAACGTGTTGCGTATGCGGTCAGACCGCGTTACGCCGCACATCCACCTCAGCATCTTCATTTCCGTGACGCGAAGCTCCTGAGTGTGTCGAGATAGTGTTGGCCAACATTCGCTGCCGTATAAAAGAACCGGTCAGATGATGCTCTTGTATATTAGACCCTTGAGTTTGGGCGGTATCCTGCGATCGCAGACCACACCAGTGACCTCCCGCCATTTAGCCCAGGCAGCGCTTATTCGGTTAAAGACATCGTGATCGATGCCTCCAGACTCGTGCATAACGGATCCAAGGTATTTGAACTTTTCCGACTTAACGGCTGGTTCAGGACCGATATGGATAGTGCCCGAGTCCGGGCTTCCACAGGCCATGTACTCGGTCTTCGACACATTTAGTCTAAGATCGCCGTTTTCAAGCGTATTTAAACTATATCTTAGTAAATTACATTTCAAAACATTTCAATAGACATTTTTTAGTAGTAACTCAATAATAATTAGATAATATTTTTCTTTACACATGATTATGTATATTAATCCATAAATGTAAATGTTCGGATAATTATGCATTTTTTATTACAGATATTTCGTATTTTTTATTACATATACAATATATATAATAGATTAAATTACGTAGGTAATATTTAATAGCATCTCCTATTCCATTTGGACTTTTATATTTAATATATGTAGTTGTAACTGCACAGTGAACTCAAATCCTATAAAACTATAGATAATCATCTCACTATACATACCTTCTTCAAGTATATTATAAAAGAGTTGTTTATTTCTTCCAAATGAGGTCAATGTTACCGTCTCCCAAGGAACACCCATGTGTAGATCTAGGGTATGTTGTTCTCTTGTTCGATCTACTTTTATCCATGCTCCACTATACCTGAAATGTTATACAGGAAGGAATAGAAGGAATGGAATCATCAGCACTCAGCACTTTTGCGGGAACAGCATACTAAAAGAAATTAATCAAGATTCCTCAGCAGTTTAGATGTAGATTTTTTTCATTTCACTATATTCATCCATACCTCTATTTCGTGTGAACCAATACCAGGTTTCAGGTACCAATAGATAACATACTTGCTACTACAAAAAAACAACTAAAGGTTAAACAACTATGAACTTTGTCGCCAATACGTACAACTCGATTTCAGAAGGCGTGTACGGCGGTGTCCCTTTGATAGGTGTTTATGTGTGGTTTATAATTATCAAAATTACAATCAAAATCATCTTTATGACTAACCTGAAAAAATGTTGACCTATACTGGGTATAAAATCATATTTGGTTTTTATCTGTCCCGTGTCCTTCTGAAGAAAAGAAGTTTCTACACTAAGGTGCTGTGTTTGTCTAGCTCCTTTTTGCGTAATCCATTGCAAAAGCCATTGATATGACTTATCTCTGCATGGAACTTCAAGGGTTATCATACAGTGTCTTCTAAATAATAACACAGAAGTCTGAAATCCTTTACGCAATATAGCGGCTCCAGCTCCCACACCGAATAAGCCAAAACCAGCGCCAAAATATGGATTGGCTGATAGAGAAGCTACATATTCCGCTAGAGTCATGGTTAAAAAGTAGGTTTAATTCATAACTATACCTAAAAATACTTTAAAGGAACTTCGAAGATATTTGAAACACAGCTGTCCTCCTAACTTTGACAATTGACTTTGACGTTTCAACAATGATTCTGAAATGGCCGCTATCAGCTGTTTAAGTCCTTAAATAAAGATTAGGTTTATTTTACAATTTAAATCAATCTGTTAAAATTGTTACCGTGATATTTATTATAAAAATAGGGATAATAAAATTATTATTATTTATTGCCTTATTAAGTACAGGAAGGTAAAAAAAAGTCGCAGCGGCCTTAAAAATAACTGTGAGTATGTAGAAGGATGCGCCGCAGATTGATTTTAGCAATTTTTCATACATTTTTTTTTCAAAGTGCAAAATATACAGAAAGCTCAGAAAGTTAAGTTCAGAAAGCTTAACTTCAGGGCGGCCACGACTCGTCGACTGTAGTGTACTAATTCAAAAATATTTGTAACAAGATTAAATTAAACATTTAAAAACTACCTGCGCACAAATTAAATTTTATGGCAAAAAAGCCTTAAACACATTATACATATATTTTGGAAAAGAGATATTCTCCAAACTGTATATATATATATATATATATATATATATATATATATATATATATATATATATATATATATATATAATATTTTTTTTACTTTTCGGATTTTTTCCTTTATTTGTATTATAAGTTCTTATTGCATCTTAAATTTCGGAACTGTAGGTTCACCGGAAGAACTCTATAGGTGTGGATCACGCGGCGAATTACACAAATCAGCGAATTATAAAAATCGATGCATAAATGATCGTATCTTTTGATTGCATTGAATTGGTTGTATTAATTTCAGCTTTATTTTACCTCTATGTTATTTTGAGATTAGTGGTCATGACAGACGGACAACAAAGTGACATATCTATACAAATTTATATAACTATTTCTTAGTATTTGTATATAGAGCATATATATATCATTAATTTGTTGAGTTTTACACTAAGCAGCTCTTTTTATCTTTATATATAAAAGCACATGTTTCCACTGACTAAGGTAAGACGCACGCACAGCTGTAATCGAGACTGTGGAAACGTGAAATTTTAGACAGATATTCATCTTCGTAATCTGGACACCCACTAAGAGATTTTGAATAGGAGTGAAACAGGGGTGGAAAATTTGTTTTAAAAAAAATTGAAATCGGCACTGATATTTATAAAATTTCAAATTCAGACTCATAAAAATATTTAATTGAACTCGTATTTCATCATTTTTCAAAATTCATCCCCTACGCTTGCTATTTGCAACCTGCAAATAAGCAAGCGTTCGTCCACAAGTCTAATCTCTGTACATTGAATAAGTATATATAACATATACTGCTTTGGGGAAAATTGAAACATGAGAGATAATTTCCACCCACATAACAAAAATGAAGTACCTGACGTGGAACCCTAGCAGCGCATCTAATCAATTCTGTGTATTAAATGAATAATCATTTAGTTTAAGCGCGTAAGCCGCGGACGGATAACTAAAGCATCTACTTGTGGCGCTGGGATACAAGCGTGCGACACATTGTAGGTTTCCATCCCCACTCGAAGAAATGGAATATTTAACATTTACATTTTTTCTCGCTAGCAACGACGGCGCGGCATTGAGGCCGCCAATACGCCATGCCTCCAGAATTCATTCGGCGGAAAGTGGGGAACGGAAGAGTTTTAAGGAAGCGGAGTCTTACTACGTTCCCAGGTTTCCTATGCCTACCATGCTATGTACGGGATGTATACTGTGGAACAGCGGGAAGCTGAAAAACAGTGATGGAAGAGCTGATGGTCAATGTTAACAGCATACAAAGGTCCACGCCGTAAATTCCATGCAAATGAAGCGAGTGGCATTTTTATCTGTAAATAAATGATTAGTTTTTAGTTTCAAATTGTATCCCGCACAACACTCGGCTCCTCACTTGCTGCCGAATTCTGGACGCATGACGCATGTTGAGTGGCGGACGGACAAAAAACCGAACAAGTACGAGTCGGGCTCTACCACCGAGGGTTCCGTACAAAAATTGAAGGCTTTTTCTGAAATTCAAGCTTAGCTTAGACACAACCCTTTGATCTGATACCTGACTTGAACTAGCGGCTTTAATAGCAAATTTTGCTCTCCTTTTAAGGCTATTATCTTTTAGAATTTAACCAGAAATGTATAATTTTCAGATTTTTTTCCTTAACTATTATTAGTACCTGTAGATGCTAGAAATTTGGCATTTCATAATTGTAGGTCAACCGGAAGTACTTATATGGATAACCGGAATTTTGATTCCTTTTATCCGTCTCCGAGGCCGTAGACCCGTGAATTTCAACCCGATATCTTCAAGCGTACCTGAGATAAACTTGACAGAGAGACGGACAAAAGAGTGATTTTATAATGATTCCTTTTTTCTTTAAGAAGTAAGGAACCCTAAAAAGAACAAAATGTGTGCTGGGCCTGGGACACATAGAAGCTAAACTTTCACTTGGACTGCCTTTCTCGTATGGTCTACGTCCATCACGCCGTCGCATGTCTAGAAAAAAATCCTAATACTGCCTGTCTATTAGTCTGTTATAGAAGTTTCACTTCGATCAATATTATTCCATATCCAATGAAATAAATAGCAAATAAAAACAAACTATGTTACTCCCTGAACACATAGTTTCACAATACACCCATGTAAAGTCGGGCAGGTCGCTAGTACAATATAACAACATATAACTATTTTAAAATTTAAACTTTTGCTTTTTGGAACTAACCGAATGATCGCCATTTTGTAATATATGTATATAATATAATAAAGTATTAAAATACATTTTAGATCTCTAACCGTATGATACCATAAAAGATGGCAGAAGTAATAATATAAATTTGAAGCTGTGTACAGAGTCAATATAATGATGTTTATTAGTGTTCTCCCCGTATATCGAACACGCTGCGGGTCACGCGACCCGTATAGTCGAAGCTGGCGTCATATCGTCTTAATTTACTGTTAGAATTTTTTTTACTATAATAAATAATGAAATTACAAAACGCCTTTGATCTTTAAAGTTAAGTTCTTTTAGCTATTTGCAATAAATCAGCTTCACGCTGTATCCCGCACACAGCGGGGTAGACGGAGGGAATCCACTTTCTGCCAAATTCTGGAGGCATTGCGTATAGAGTGACAGAGCTCAACGCCGCGCTTTACCGCGACATCAGAGCGAAGAAATGGAAATATAAACGTAAATAAATATTTGTAATTTTTATAATTATAGTTGTAACTTTAATCCTTTTATTACATAATATTGTACCCAAAAATTGTTTTGAAAATTTTATTAGGCCTATGCGGCGTGGTTTCTCCTCAAGATTCATACGATATGTTATGGCTATGGGCAAAAAAATATTAAAAGTGATTGAAATGTTTCATCGCTAATAAATAATTTAGGGTTCTTTGATTTGAAAATATGGCTGTAGGAATTGATTCTTAATCTTATCAAGATGATAATAAAAAATAAAATAGTAAAATCCGCTCATGAGTATCCTAATCATTATGTGAAGATGTACCTTTTAAGCAGTACTCCTTAAAAGGTAAATCTTCCACGCGACGCGAAGTATGTTCAAGATTATCCGTCTAGGGGAAATGTACCTTATAAAAGTTGACTAATTGCAGTTTGCATATGAACTCATTTTGTAAGAAAGTCTTCATTCTTGTCAAATGTCATAATTACAAGTCTCTGAGATATATCTTACGGATTTTAATTACGCAGTTATGAAGTTGACAAGCTTAAGTTTGCATTCATTTCATATGAAATGAACTACAAATATAATTTTATACCGATTTTTCTTATGAATGACGTAAATTTTCCATTTTTGCCTTTTATTTGTATTATAAGTTGTCATTATCTATTTGGTGCCAAATTTTATAACTCTACATCCACGAAAAGTTTTCTATAGGTTAAGCATAAATGCAGCAAAACGATGTCCCCATAAATGCTCGTATCCTTTGACTGCATTGACTCAGAAGCATGATTTTTTGTGATCCAAAGGGCAGTAGACCTGAATATTAGATCTCGCAATTTCGAGATAAATGGTCTTGACAGACGGACAGGTAAACAAAAAAGTGATGCTATAAGGGTTCCATTTTTTCTTTTGAGTTACGGAACCCTAGAAATGGAATTTTGAACATTTTTCTGAACAATAAATAATTTAAAAAAACATAAGTAAATCAGCTTCACGCTAGGCAGGCAGAGGGAACCTAGTGTTAAGACATTCTTCTCGTTCTCGTCCTCTACTTTCCGCCGATTTTTGGATGCACGCGTTGAGTGGCGGAACTGAACGCCGCGCTTTGCCTTCACACCTGAGCTAAGATATGTATATCTATCTATATTGCAAGATTGGCTGGTAGAAAATGCTTTTTGGCGATAAGCCCGCCTTTTGTGCCTGTATATTTTTTTTTATATTCTGTGCTATAAAGAATATATGAATAAATAAAAAATAAGATATGAGAATATAAAATTAAATAAATATTTCATTAGCTAGAGTGGGGATCGAACCCAGTAATTTTCTAATGTATTGTTGAAAATAAAAGTGAAATTACAATAGCTGTTCATATTTTCAGCAATATAAGGAAAAATTGAAAAAATTCAGACTCCAGTAGATTGGCTTCTGGCTGCATCGCGATGGTTGTAGAATGTTACCCATAGGCCCAGAAAATATATAAAGTATATAAATTTTCTTAATTGACCCGCTTTAACTTATACCAAATTTTGCCCCCCTTTTACGGTTATTATTTTTTAGAATTTAACCACAAATGTATGTGTTTGTTTCCAGTTCTTTTTCTAAATTGGCACGACCTGTAGATGTTAGCGATATTTCATAATTCTAGGTCAACTGGAATGACCTTATTATTTTGATTCCCTATTATAATGTCTTAATATGCGGTTTTTTAAGCCGCCATATCTTTTTTAAAGTAAATGTAGAAATACATTTTTTTTTTCAGGTAATGATGGGGCCGCGTATCTGAGTATATGGTTTGAAATTCAACTCGATATCTGCAAGCTTTCCTGAGATAAAAGCTTATTGACTGACTGACTGACAGAGAGACAGACAGACGGACAATAAAGTGTAACAATAAGTATTGTTTTTTTCTTAAGTTGTAAATAAAGGACGTTTGATTATATATTAGAAATAGGATGCATTACGTCAAATGAAACTATACTAATTTAATTTATAACATGAATGATAGTCATGACCATGTAGAGTAAATACATGCAAGAATAGAAAGTCGAAATGAAAGTTACATTATTTATTTTATTAATTTTTACAACTCATGTCAAGCATATAGTAGATTTGGCGATAGCTGACCGAAGATATGTTGATCAGAAGGATATATCCGAGCGCTGCAAGCGCCGGGTGGCGCCTTCTATATTCTTAGGTAAACAAGTGATGGATGCTAGCTCACATGTTATGCAGTTTTCTCGATTGGAATTGCCTTATAGTTGTTCGTTTAGCGTTAGGTCTGTAACGTGTTGCCTATACACCTAGTAATCCTATATTTATTATACTAACAACTAATAAATGTATTTTTTGAACACTTATTCAGGGCCGAAATTGGACACAATATTATAATGATTGTTCATCTGCTGTCGTCGGAGAGTTTGAAAGAAGCCTGCACACAAAATCCAAATCAATTGATTGTTTATGAACTAGGAGAAACGTTTGGTGGATATTGGGGCCACGTGCCAGATGTCATGATGGAAAATACTAAAAAAAATTATACAAATTTTTACACCATCAAAACAACCAAAGCATTTACTACTCCCAAAACTCAAAGGTAAAATAAATTAATAATTAGTACTGAGTAAGAAATTATGTACATGTATTATATTTTTAAGTTCATTTTTAAGGTTCCGTAACTTTTAATCAAGCTTGATCAATTTTCTTGTCCGTCTATCCGTCCGTTCGTTATTCAAGAGCCTTTATCTCAGGAGCGCTTGAGTTGAAATTCAAACCATACTCGTATACTCATCTACGATCCCTTGATTTCCTGAAGATCATATTTCTACATCTACTTAAAAATAGATGTGGGCGTTTATATTGCAAAAAACGAGTAATTCGACATTGTTAAGGGAATCTGTAAAGGCATCCTGTGTAAAATAGTAACATAACATTTTCTTAAAAGAAAAATGTAAAAATAAATTACAATATATTAAAGGTCTAGTTCTTTTAGGACGCGTACACACAAAGAAGAGGAGTACGAAAAGATCTTGGTACAAACAATCCCAGCCACTGACAAAGAGCCAGACTATATCAGAATGGAGGTCCCGTTGGTGAATGTCTCCGGAAATCTTCAATTAAGGGACCCGCTTCGTCATACCTATAACTCTGAAGAGATGTTTGACTTTATATTCGACGTCACGCCGAAGTAATATGATTTTGCTTGTAACTTTTATTACTATTTTTATTTTTTATATTAACTACACATAAAATTATTGAGATCAACTTATTCATCGAGAAAACATAATATGCTATATATTCATACTATTTTTTAATATTTAGTTAGCTATGTATGCTAAAGTAAGCCCGACGGTCGTGGGTTCCGTTCCTATTTGTGAAATTAAATATTTAATTTTGATATTTTCATTTAGTCGCCCTTGTAACGAGGCAAAGTGCGACGTTAAATTCGGCGTTTAATTCGGCGGAAGGTGGGAACGGCAGTGCTTTAATGGGAACGAAGTGTCTTAAGATTATATTTCCAGGTTCGTCCTGCTATGTGCGTGATAGAGCGTGAAGCTATTAATTTATAAGTATTAATTTGTATAGGGAAATATTAGAATGAGAATTAGATTACTCCACCATATGGGATTTAAGTATAATATGTATAACACTATTATAATATATAATATTAAGTATATTTATGTATAATATACCTACATAAGTAGTTCTCTGGTTTGATTAACTTAAAATAAATAAAATGTATCTTTTTATTTTGCATCAGAATAAAATATATATATATTTTATAATTAGATATTTATTAAAAGAAATTTGTTGATTTTGCGACAGAAATGGGACTGAATATGAAACGAGTATAATGCCGCTAGTACAGTTCTCAATACGGCAACAGAAGAGTGACAACGATATAAAGCTTCGCTACGAACTGGACTACGGCTCCCATGGTCTTACTGTAGACCCAAGGTTATTTTGAAATTTACTTAATATATTTTTTTTATGGGAAAAGGACAAGGCAAACGAGCGTTCGGGTTACCTGAAGGTAAGTGACCGCCGCCCACGACCCCATGTAACACCAGAGGAGCTACAGGTGCGTTGCCGGCCTTTAAGGTGGAGGTTTTTTTTACTGACCGCATTATGTTTAATTTGTTTACAAAAATAATATAATTTGTATAATATGTGTTTTTTTTTTCAAATAATATTTTTTCTTATTTCTTAGGTTCCTTCTCTTTTTTCTGCTGGGAAGGCGGAGGGAACCTCGTTCCTCCAAATTTTTTACACATTCCATGTTCAATTGCGAAACTCAACGCCGTGCCTTTTCTACTGGAGCTGTAAAAGCAATACTTATTT
>DWGR01003322.1:0-12338 GCA_018247715.1 Heliconius burneyi | reverse complement strand
TTTCCTATGTTACTTCCTATGCGCCACGACGACCTCTTTGCTATAAAGTGTGCATCAAATCCACCATATTATATATTAATATATTATCACCTGTGGGTCGTAAACTTCCCCATTGGCCAATATTTGACTCCCTTGTTCCCCTCCAACTGCGTACACGCGTCCGCCCAGCGTCGCCACGCCCGGCTGAATTCTCGCTATACCCATAGGCGATAATTCCTCCCATTCTCTAAAAAATTAAAAAAACACATTTTTTACCTTTAGCTTGTATCCTATATTGACTTTTTTCGTTTTATTTATATATTGAGCATATTTCATTAACAAAAATTTTCTTCCTTCATGGACTTAACTATTAAACATTGTCAATAAGCTCAATGCCCCGTATTTGGCTTGCGAGACAATTACTGAATGAGTCACACCAACACATCACAATTTAACTACCAATGCAACTAACTGCTTTTAATAATAGTAAGCCCGCAGCGTAGCTTTTGGCTAATTGTTGGGGAGTGGCTTCCCCACAGAGCTGAGTCCTCCGGAGGGGACCTGTACTGGCCGGCAGAGTGGAACGCAAGAGCTATATGCTCGAATGGGTAGAAGTGCTCAATATGCGTAATAGTGGGGAAACCCGCTTACGAGCTCTTCTTGATGGTGAAACCGGTGCATACCTCTCTACACCCTTAGCCAACCTTGCCAATATTGCGCCTTAAGCACAACGCCGCTTTGTGGGAGGGCCCATCTCGTCGATACCAATTTGTATAGGATGTTGTTCAATTCCTATACAAATTGGTATCGACAACGATTAGAATACTTTTCGATAGTTATTCGTGCTTAGGCTACTGGTATATGATTAAGCATTTCTTTAACAAAAAAATATTTTCTTAACTTTTGTGGATTGTTCATTCGGGCAGAATAATCAAATGTATGACAAAATCCTAAAATCAAATTTGGGTAGTAATCAAGGTTAACTTTATGGCCACGACGTTGATTGTACTGTATATATGTTATGTAATTCGATTTATGTATCTGTTTACACCTGGTATGGATAAATTATAATCACCTCTTATGCAAATCAAACTTGAGAACAGACGAGAGTATATTGTCGGCGGCGTGGGGCGGGTGCGGTGCGACGTCGTGGCACGACCCACCCGCCATTACCAGCATGCGGCGCGCGCGCGCTCGTGGTTCCGCCGACAGGCACACTAGCGCGCCACGCCCCGATTTCTGTAATACAGATATACAAATAACAGTAGTATATATACGGACGGTACGGATAAAGTACCTTACATTAAAACTAACTAGTACCTAAGGCCGCATTCACACTTTATTGCGGGTCACGGTTCAGTCGATCCGGACAGACTCAGCTGTGTTAAATCATCCTTATACTAGCGGACTTGAGCGACTTCATCCGCTCGAACTTTACGAACATTTTTTTTTCTATTTTATTTTTTTATGGTAAAAGCATGGCAAACGAGCGTACGGGTCACCTGATAGTAAGTGATCACCGCCGCCCACGACACCGCGTAACACCAGAGGAGCTACTGGTGCGTTGCCAGCTTTTGGGGTGGCTGTGCCCCGGAGCCCGGCATTACCTAATGCGAAACACAGTGGCATAAAGCCACTACTTCACGCCGGTTTTAAATGGCGGGGGTGGTAATTATCCGGTCGGGTCTGCCCATGCGTGTCGCCATTGCTAGCGGCGTAACTCTCCCACTCGTACTTTAGTCGCCTCTTACGACACCACCAGTACCAGGGTGATCCGGTTCTAAGCCGGGAACACACGGCTAAAATAAAATATTAAATATGTTTATGAAATTATTTTTAGTCTAGGGGGTGAATTCTAAAAAACCTCGAAACACAATAAAATTTTGAAGCTGAAATAAAATTTTTATAAACACGTTGGATAATAAAAAATTTTTCATCTAAGCTTTCAACCCTTATTTCATCTCCGTAAGGTTTAAATTTTTCAAGATCCCTTTTAGTGTCCACATTATAAAAATAAACATCTATCCAAATTACATGTTTCTACCATAAGTGGTTACGGCTGTTCATGCATCTTACCTCAGTCAATGGGAACATCTTCTTTTTATATATATATATAATACATCGTTCAATAATGTGTGTGACTAAGTAAAACACATTTTTTTGCCAAAATTAGTTTTTGTTCATCAACATAGTCCCCTTTTAGAGAGATACAACCATTCCAACGCTTTTCTAATCTTTCACCGCCTTTGTAGAACGATTTTTCTTTGCTTTCAAAATAGGCTTCAGTTTCAGCGATGACTTCCTCATTTAAGCCAAATCTCTTGCCACGGAGCATCCTTTTCAGATCTGCGAAGAGCCAGTATTCGCTGGGGGGCCAGATCTGGAGAATACAGTGGGAGCGGCAGCAATTCGTAGCCCAATTCATGCATTTTTGCCATCGTTTTCATCGACTTGTGACACGGTGCATTGTCTTGGTGAAACAGCACTTTTTTCTTCTTCAAATGAGACCGATTTTCAGCGATTTCATCCTTCAAACGCTCCAAGAAGGCTATATAATTATATAAAAACGCTGTTGATGGTCTGACCCTTTTCGAGGATATCAACGAATATTATACCGTGAGCATTCCAAAATACAGAGGCCATAACCTTGCCAGCCGATGTTTGTGCCTTTGGACGCTTTGGGAGGCTTTCACCGATTGCATGCCACTCAGCATTTTATTTTTTTGTTCAATGTGTGCAATAAAGAATTATTATTATTATTGATATTTCTCCTATAACCTTAATATTTTTATTAGGAGAAATATTTTTACAAACTGAGATCAGACCAAGAATGAACAATGACCAAGTAACAAGTATTATATTGTGAATCCGGCCTTACATAGAGGTTAGTTTTAATGTTAACTTCTTTAATAAGCACAAGCATTATATACAACATCTGCACTAAACCATAATAACAACTCATTAACATTAATTTTGACATTTAATGGCTCAAACCTTACAGTATCCAATTGCTTATTACACAAGCTATCTTAATAATTTAATTCCTAATGGCACCACCTTAACAAATAATGTTATATATAAAATAGTAATTACTATGTTGTCATTTCTTACCATATCAACTCTCACTGTTTTTAATGCAACTGCTATGGAAGGATCTTGGACAGTTTTTATAGCATCATCTAAAACTTGCGGTGATATAAGTGGTAACCGTACATGACTTAAAACCTCAAAACAGTGCCTTCGTCTGTTTGTAGGATCATGTTCAAGCCATTTTAGCGCTGGGTATAGAACCTTCACAAGAATAATAAAATACATATTAATATAATAGGTAATTTAGAAATACGGAATTTTGTTTAAAGTTTGTTGCTTTTTTAGCTTGACACTTTATCATGCTTGTATCCCACTGGTTATTACAGGCAAAAATTGCCTAGAGTCAAGAAACTTCAATCTCCACTTTTTGCATTCATGGGAGTTATGTGTAAAATGGTGGGGATAAAACTCATCATTGTTTATAGTCAGGAGCTATCCCAATGTACCCGTGACAGCCTAGCTTACAGTTATGTTTATTTGTATGTAATATGTAAAAAAGTGTGTGTATAATTATGCTAAAAAATTATAATGTTAATATTGTGTAGAACTTAGTATTGTGTTGTATTGTGTTAGTAATTAAATCAAAGGAAAGCACAATGTAAAATACAATATATAAAATAGGAAAAAATGCAAAAAAGATTAGCAGAGTATAAAAGTACCTGAGCTTCATTGTCCACTTTGAGCTGTTCTGATGATAGTAATGTTATTAATTGTTGTAAAGGCAGCTCTAATAATTCATCTCCATTTGCAACCAGATTCCAATTAGCTTGAGCATGTGCTAATGCTTCATCAGCCAACTCCGTACTATTGTGAGTTTCAGCAAATCTTTTATTAAAGAGAATAAAATTAGAGTTTAGTTAAAAAGATTTTTTTTTTAGCTTACTTTATCCCATATATGGCAGAGAAGGCAGAGGGCACCCAGTATTAAGACACCCCATTGCTTATGAGCTTCCAAATTGAGATTGATAGCATATTGACTCATATATTTTGTCTTCTTAGTAAATTGAGGAACTAATTCATGCCCACTACTGTTGCATTTATAGTTATGTGCTGTGCTGCTGCACCACTAGGAACTCATATAAATTAAATACTTTAAATAAAATAATTATAGTAATAAATATTTAAAAAGGAAGGAATTACCTAAATATACCAAGTGCATTTGAAGGATGCAATTCCCTTTTTAAAAATTCCCCACAACCAATTACAAGCTCCCTAAGTTGAAACATATCAGCTGCTATCATTAAGTGCTGCACAGTAGCATTATCAATTAAAATTTCACCTGAGTAATAGAAATAAATTGTTTACATTTAAAATCTGTCAAGATTGTCTATTTATTTTACAAAAGATGCTCACCTGTGTATATAAAATCAATTATCATAGGTAAAATACCAGGGGGGACACTAGGTAATACTACTCGACCCTTTTGACTCTCTTCTAATCCTACATTGAACATAGCATCAAAATATTCACAACTTGCAGCTAATACAACTCTGTGTGCCTAAAATATGTAACATTAAAAAAGAAGATATAATAATTTTTTAATACACAAAAAATGATAACTTCAATATTATACCTATATGACTTAATAGACATGAGATGATGATTTTTGATATGATTTTTGTCTTGTTATTTGTTAGTCACATATTATCTTCATACTTACCCTAACTTTTGTTTTTCCTGATATAAGGTCTATGTCACAAAATCTACCATCTCTCCTGAAGATGTTTAAATTTAAAGATACCTTACTGGCATATTCGCAACATTTGTAAGGCCTGGAGCCCTCCTTATTAATAATTTTGTCATATAAATTTGACGACATTGCTATAACAAACAGAAACTTATCATATTTTGATAGCAAGTTATAAATTCATCCCAATTATGATTTAATTAATATGTGGCGCTTGTTCTTTATTTAATATGAGGACAATTGTTAAATATTGCAGAACAAGTAAAAGAAAAATACAAAATATAAAAACTTTCGCATATTGTCAAGATAACACGTCATTGTCAACTGTCATATGTCAGCAAGGCAACCCTTCATATACAACAACAACCATAACAAAAGAATTGAACTAAAGTCGATTCAATTAGCATTACTTTTCCGGTTACAAGAGTTACTAATAAGAAATATTATGATATAATACAGCTTAATTGCTAAATTTGAAATATACTTATAAATAAATTAACTATGAAAAATCTATAATGTTTCAAGTATTTCATACACAAATCAGTGTTGAGCAATATTTTTTTTACTTTCCTATTAATATAAACCTTTTCTTTTTTTCCTAGCCTGTACTGTCCGAATGTTGGGCAAAGGACTCTCTACATCTTTTCACTCTGGTTTATTTCGTGCTATTGAGTACCAGTCAGGCTTGTTATAGTCCAGGTCGTCGCGCCATCTCCGTTTCTCCGTCTGCCAATATAAACCTAAATTAAACAAATTCATGTGTTTTGTTTTTTTATTTTTATTTTAAAAAGAAAATAATAAAAGAGACGTACATAAATCATAAGGAAGAAATACAGAACAAAGTAAATTTTAGTATTCAGAATTTGGCGCCTATACTGAAAGTAAAATTTTTCAATTCATATTTATTTTAGTCGATGCAAATCACTTTTCCGATTTCACGAAGTAGAAAGTAAAGAAGAAGATTAATCGCTAAAATAATTATGTTAAAATAAATCGTAATATATCTCTTATTTTAATAATTTTTGACATTACTACTTCCTGTTGTCAAATTATAAAGTAATTGGTAAGGACGAGAGCGCATGCGTCTGACAATTTTCGCCTTTCGGCCATATTGTTATGACGCATACAAGATCATAGGTCTCCGCCAGTGACGAGTCTTCTCGCAGTTGACGTGGCTACTACGTACCGTCCCGTTCGCCCACTCCGGACGCAGCATATACGGTGACGAGGAATACGTAACTGGTGAGTGCTCGTACTGAAGACATCTTGCGGTCTGTCACGGTCGCTTACATTTGGGTTGTCGAATATGGATATCATTTCCGTGATATTGCTCTATCATATAAAATGTTCAAGATTAAAAACTACAAAATATGTTGCGTATAAGCTTATAGACGCAATAGGAAAATTTTCTTGCAATGACGCGATTATTCCCTATTAGAATGCTTGTATCAAGTGTGTCTCTAATCGAGGCAGATAATAATATCAACCAATTGTTTAGTGTTTCTGAAGTTCAAGGAGTACACAGAATGGTGACCTTGAATATTCTAGGTGAACGAAGTGGGCATGGACGGAATGGTCGAGGAGAACGGCACATCTGGCGCTGCGGGCGTCCAAGATCCCTTGGCGGGTGCAGGCTCGTCGGCCAGTACCACGCCTCACGTTGTTGTTACCAGCATTGTGCAACTGACTTTGCCTACACAAGCACCGTCAGCACAGGTGTTTATTTTGATAATTTCATAGTATTTAACTATAAAAAATAGATTCGATTATTTTTGCCAAGAAATAGTGTTTATTAATAGTACTAGGACATCAAACTTTGTATTTTTTATTATTAATTTATTTCAACTATTGTATTTCACTTTTTTATTTATTAAAATTTCAAATCAAATGAATTTTTTGTAGGTCCAGTCAGTCATCCAGCCAAATCAACAGTCTGTTATTCAAACAGCATCTAATATACAGTCAGTGCAACTTCCTAAAGGAAATGTTATTTTGGTTAGCAAACCAAGCTCAGTTATACACACTACACAAGGAACATTACAAACATTACAGGTTCGTAGTAAATTTCTAATAGGAGTATAGTTGTTTTTTGCTTTTATCCTTATAAAAAGCTATATAAGTAGAATTTTGTTTTAGATTAAACCTGAACCAAATAGTGTAGTCAGTACACAAGGACAATCTTGCAGTGATGATAGCTGTAGTGATGATGACAGTCCTAAAAGAAAATATAGAGAAATGTTAACTCGGCGTCCATCATATCGAAAAATTCTTAATGACCTTGGAGGTGCAGAAATTGCTGGTAAGTTCATTACTAAAGAAATAAATTAGTCGATAAGTATTAAAGTGTTAAATATGAGTCAACATTAGTTGTTTATTACAATATTAATATATTTTAAAAATTTTGCTGTAGAATGTCTTTGGTCATTTTATATAACAAGCAACTATTATCAATCAAGACTAGGCTAAAAAAAATATGAGGATTCTGTTTTGACTGAAACAAGGAATATTAAACATAAGCTACAATTACAGAAAGTAAAAAGTTAACAGCTGAGATATAAGTATCTGATAATAATTACAGAAAATCGCATTGGAACTAAAGGATTGGAAAATGAGGTGTCGCTGTCACCTTCTTTGTCGTTTGCACCAGGTTAGTTGAATGTGCTGCAGCTGACACTCTTATGTGTGCAACATGTGTCACTAACCTGTTACAATCACCGTAATTATTTGAAAATTTACTTTTGTGGCTCATAACAATCGGCTTCAAAAATTCTTCATTATTCTTGTTTCATCAAACATCAACATGCATATGTGTTATAATTCTTTTAAATCATTACCCAATCCTCATCTAAACGAAGTTTTATTTATTTGCCCTAATATTGTCTTTTTCACTTAAATAGTCAAAATATTTCTATTATAAATTATATGAAAATTGTACTTTTTCATGTGTGTATAATAAAAACAGATTATTTATAGTATGACTACATGACGTAATCGAAAACAAGCTAAGACGGCGATGACGTCATGATTAGTATGAAAATGAAGAATGAATAAAGATACCAGTTATTTTAGTTATCTATGTAATAAGTATGTTCAGTAGAGATACGAGATGAATGCGGAAAGGCGTATTGCTGCCAGTAACAGGGTTAACGGAGTCTTAGCTGCATTGATGAGACGGCTAAACGTTGGCATAGCTTTGCTGTATAGTTGTGGTACTGACGCTGTTATACTGCAGCAAAACGTGGGTATTACAGAAGAAGAATGAAAGTAAGATGAATTGGAGATGCGATCTCTTCGTAGGATATGAGCTTAGCTGATCGAATCAACAATGAAGAGATACACAGAATGACAGGTACTAGCGAGGATGTCACGGTAAGAACAAAGACAAACATGCTCAGCTGGTTTGGGCACATTGAATGAATAAGTGATGATAGAAAGGCAAAAAGGTTTGATGGAAAAGTGAGCTGTAAGAGAGGTAGGGGAAGATCTCGGTTGACCTTAGAAAACACAGTTTCAAAGATACTGGAGGAAGGTTATGTAAAAAGCATGAGGATCCCCCGGAGGGCATGTATGGTGACAGTGGACGAGGTGAAAGAGGTACTGTTTAAGTCAAACGTGAAACTGAATAAGTTGTAAACCAACTTTATAACACTTTTAAATAGTATGTTTTAGCATTATAAAAGGAAATTTTGCTTAAAATTATAAAATATATCAGGGCAAATTATTTACCATACAAGTTTTATTTAGTAATAAAACAGAATTTTAATGTTGACAATATTATCACTTTAATGTTAACTGTGCTATACTATTTTTTAATTAATAAGTTTTTTTCGAGTTTCAATGTGTATATATCAGTGTACACAAAGGAAATCTAGTGTTGAGACACTCTATTCCCCACTTTACTCTCAACTTTAATGATATTGGAGTTGAATACAATAATACTCCGCTTTACGCGACCCCGTTGTACGCGGTTTCACTATAACGCGGGTGTAAATTTCGCGCTCAAATGCCTCGAATTACGCGAAGTCTATAAATATAATGTAGTCATCAACATCAAAGACAATAGATGTATTTTTCCATAAAAAAAAGAGTATATATTGCATAAAGTGTTCCTAGAATTAAAGTGATTGATTAAAATGATTTGTATTTTCTTGTAATAATTTTTGACTATGTTTAATCATAAACCTCGCTATACGCGAATTTCAGTTAACGCGATTTTTTTTGGAACGTATCCCTCGCGTAAAGCGGGGTATTACTGTAGATGTTTTGTCTTGTTTTCAGATACAAGTAATGTAAATAATTCACTATTAGAATGGAAATTAAATGTATAACTGTCACATTTACAATCAGGCAGTATAATATTATATTAAATATAAATATTTTTTAATAGTGATTCCAGCTGGAGCCCTGCAAACTGATAGTGGCCTGCATACATTAGCAGTGTCGGGTACTACAGGTGGCGGTGCTATAGTGCAATATGCAACAAGTCAAGATGCACAATTTTATGTTCCGGGTGAGTAATGATTAAATGATTTTTGCATTATTATTAAACTATGGCATTGATAAAATATTTGTAGAGGGAACGAACAAATTGTGCTATTATTACAGGACCTATTCTAGAGGATCAAACACGTAAAAGGGAACTAAGATTATTGAAAAATCGAGAAGCAGCTCGAGAATGTCGACGTAAAAAGAAGGAATATATAAAATGTTTGGAAAATCGAGTTGCAGTGTTAGAAAACCAAAACAAGGCCCTTATAGAAGAATTGAAATCATTAAAAGAACTTTATTGCCAACAAAAAACAGAATGAGGTCCAGCCGGCTAACCAGGTGTGCCGCTGCCCTGCCGGTAAGAGCCTAGAGGCACACATGTTAACAGTACTGCCTGTGTGTGTGCTTGTACACACTTGGCATGTCCAAGTTGATGAAGAGGACTGAAATATGTCACTTTCTGTAAAAAGAAATACTAAACAAAAACTAGAATGATAAAAATAATTGATATGTTTTTTGTATATCACAAAATTTAATATTTTCGTGAATAATTTGATCAATATATTAAAATTTCTATTTGTAATCTGACATTTTATATTATTTATATAAGTTTAAATGTTACCATTTTTTAATATTAATAAAAAAAACGGAAATATTCATGTTTAAAAAATGCCCATATTGATATATTATTAATTTATCATTCCAAATTTTTTTTTAATCCAGTTATATTAATTTTACTGTTTGCTTAGTTGGCTCTTGTTTCATTTTAAAATCTATTGTAACTGTATATCTGTTTCAATATTGATTAAGGGATTAATATTTTTAAAAACCTGTTTGTATTAAATTGGTCATCTGTGCCATTCTAATTATAAATTAATCTGTTGATTTTAAACTTTTATTGTTGCACATAAATTGAAATGTTCATGTTTTTCTGTGATGGGAGAAGAAATACTTGATAGATTACCCATTATTATTATATAAATGGAAATATAAGTCACTTGGGTATCGACAGTTGACACCACATCTCGGTGTTTGTAATGGATAAGCCAAAGTTAATATTTAGTTTTTTTGTGCAATAAATATATTGCAATGTACAGATTTAGTAAAGTACCATACAGTCCTTTTTAAAAAGAAAAATATGAAATGAAAATAAATTGTACATTATGTATAGATAGAGTAGATTTTATGTATAGTGTATTTTTAAAGTTTTAATTATTTTGTATATATACAAGGTATAATGTATTTGTGAACAGAAGCTGATGTTGCATATCATCCATACATACAAAGTCTCAACTACTTTGAAATTGTTGTTATCTATACATTTTACTGTTTATCATGCATCATTTCGGTTCACGAAAAATGTAAACAAAAATATATTTTTGTGGAAGGGTAAAGTTAATTGATGAATAAGATTTTTTTTATAAGAAACACTTGCCATGTTAGATGTGTGTAGTGTTATAATATTTATAATATATTGTTTTATTTTTCTTAATTCAAGATGATTATGATGATGTTACGTAACTTTACATTGTTTACGTTGCCACATATCTGCCATGGCAAGAATTTAAGATAATGTAAGACATTGTGGAAAGTGCCTTTAAATTTAAAATGAATAAAATTTATACTGACATAGCTTTTTATGTTAACTTATGCTTTATTTAAATATTAACTGTTTTGATGTAATTTTATGTTGTTTGTTTTAGTATCTTTAATACTTTGTGCAATGAGGTCCAGCACTCAAATTAAGATTTTTAAATTTGAATAATAAATAATTATTTTTAAAGTTAAGTTTTTAGTTAACTTGTTTTAGATTTAAGCTAAAAAGTTTTTAGCTTGTGTTTATTAAAAGCATTAAGTAAATAATGGCGTGAAAGCACTCAAATAATAATTATCTTAACGTAAATAAGTTATTAAATTATTTTGATATATATAGCAGATAAACAAAATAATAAATAAAAATTATTTAAATTTATTATAAAGTGCTGTGGTTTTAAATTCGAAAACTAAAAATGGCATTAAATGTTCATATGGTAGAAAGATATGATTTCTTCACAGAATATGAGCCAGCTTATCTAATCGAACCTGCAATGGTAAGGTGCATGCAATGGTATAGTACAGATATGAGTGATCATGTACCATTGTGTGTGATGAGCAAATGAATGATAAAAAAAACTTTATGTATGATGTGCGATGAGAAGAATAAGGATACCTTGGTTGACTTACGAGAAGACAGCTGCATATAACTGGAAAAAGGTGATGGAAAGAGCATGAAGATCGTCTTTTATGGTAAGAACAAGACTGATGTCCACGACCCTGAATAACACCCTTCATAGGGCATATATGAACAGGTTGATAGAGAGGTTACAAGATTATTGAATGCTACTACTGGCCGGTTACGACTAAACTATTGCATTAATTTTATGATCATTTTTTTACTACTTTCAGTCACTACCCTATATCATGCAAATTTAGAGGCGAAACATTGCTTATATTGAGTGGAAGAGCTTGACACACCACACTGTTTCTACAGAAATGCTAATATTAAATTCAATTGATTTATTATGGTGCTTTGTCAGATATTTCAGATTTATCATTGTTATATGCGAATCAGAAACGCCTATCATTTTCTTAGTTGTGAATAGAATATACCTATCACGGTGAGTCTCAACTTCTCAACTGCTAAGTCGGCATTTCATTATTCTATAGTCTATCTATTGGTACTTAAGTCTGTACAAATTTTAAAAAGATTCTTGTCCTATTACTATTTTGGCACGCTGAGTTATTAGTCTACATTGATGTAGACTAATAACTTCAATCAACAGACCTTCGTTTTATATACCACGGTCTTCAGATCTTCAAAATAAACTAGCCTATATGAACCGAAAGATTAATAACTAATGACAAAAAATATTCTGAGATAGGTAGAGGGTATCTAGTATTAAGACACTCCGTTCTGCTTTCGCCGAATTTTTCCAACCAAATAATTACATAAGAATTAACAATAGTTCGAAAATATATGAAAATTTACAAAACCGTCAAGTGTCTGCCGCGAACGGGCAGTGGTCGGTCGGTCGCTCATACTATGCCGCTCGTA
>DWGR01003321.1:0-12340 GCA_018247715.1 Heliconius burneyi | reverse complement strand
GATTACTTTGCTTAAGAACATGTAATTAAAAAAATAAAATTTTAATAATAATCTGTGTGCGATGTTTTTTCGCGGCATTCGATGACAAACTGACGAGTGACGGTGCGGTGGCTTCGGGCTGCGTATTGTCTATAATCGTGTGAAATTATTTAACGTTGCTGATTTGTTTGGATGAACTTGAAACTATTTTTCCCAGTTTTAAGGAAGTTTTATCATTTATGACAATGGATGGGTATATAATTTATTTTATACGAATAAAAAAGAATATATTTAATAATTTATTTCATTCAATTTACTTATGTAAATAAGGAAATCGTATATGACATCAAAAGATCTTGATGGGGCTTTTTACTTAAGAGACTGATCGTAATATTAAAATTAGCTAAGCCTAAAAGAGTCCAAGTGAGGAAAAATATTTGTGAAATAAAATATTACATTTATATATTGTATGGAATTATATTTTGCCAAAGGTATATTAATATTGAAGTCTCAAGTATATTCTCATCCTAATGAATAAAGCTTTATGATTTTGTGCAATATATACGAGTATTATAGTGGCTGTTACGTCAATAATTATGTAAGTAAAAGTAAAATTTTACATTATTATAAATTTTAATTCTCTACGCATGCAGGGTGGACACCAGACAGATACTACTACATATAATGCAATAGCTCATTCAGCGTTGCCAGATCTCGGGGAAAAGGGAGAGAGGGATGCCAAAATGGGGACAGAAAATATTTTTAATGGTGATAGATAGCAAAATAACTAGCTTCATTCTACAATTTCTGCCGTTTTTACGTAACAGTGTGTGTAAACGAAGAAGGAAATATAAATAATTTATTTTTAAAATAAATACAACCGCGAATACAAAATTGACACCACAGTTTTTGCGTGTAATCAGACGACTACCAATTTTCAATTATGAAACGATCTCCGATTTCTTAATCCTCTTTTTTATTTTTTTCAGCTTCACACTGTACTTCGCATGTAGCAGAGTGTGCCTGCCGTCAAGTGAGGGACGGAGTGTCCTAGCATTAGCAAAGTGGTTTCTGCCGAATTCTGTAGGTGTGACATCAGAGCGAAGAAATGAGGATATTTAACATAAAATTTTCTCGAGTGGGACAACCTGTCATATTTACAGTCATAAGCACAGAACACATTTACCCAAAGGGCAGAAGCTTGTGCCCCTGCGCGATTGGATTGGTACGATTGGCTTCATTCCTTCTTTTAGTTGTAATTAGTTTTATTTAAATATTTCTTTTTATATAGCAGTTTGTTTACCTCTGTGGATGCGAAGCTCTTTAGTATTTTATTAAATAAATCGTATTCCTTAGCTTTAATACATCGTTTCTTTCTGATAGAATGTTATTGAGTCACGAGATATCTAGGTACAATGTGGTTACTTTATAATAAAATTATTAAGAGATGACTGTGAGCATTTAAATCTTTTTACCATTATTCATTATTAATATTATAATAATTATCTTTACATATAATAATATTACATATATGTTAAATAATGTCATTTAATTAGCCTCACTATAGGTAGCTTCTCACGTTTAAAAAAAGGAAATATCATTCCAACGATGTCTTTAGTTCTCGGTATAAAATAAAAGTAGTGGCTGCCCGAAATTTGGTTTAGGGTAACTTTTTTTCTGGTTTCGTAGCAAATGTGATGCCGTTTTCTTTATATAACGGTATCTCAAGATCGATATCAAAGCTGAGAGCGGTCTATAAATATGAGCCTTACACTTCATAGAGGAAGGACGGTACATGCCAAGTCAGCGTCAATAACGGAACACACATACAAATTGTACTTTAAATATTTATGTTAGAGTATACACAGTATTTTTTTACATGTTAAATTCAAACAAGAATGATTGCTCATTGCAAATGAATATTCAAAGATGTTCTATATTATTATTTTTACCCGCATTTTGATTACTTAGTCTTTCTTCCCCACAATTTTTTTTTGGCACAACCGTTTAAATCCAGTGTAACTTTATAAGTATTTTCTTTAAAATGGTACATCAAAAGGAGAAAACGGAATCCTTGTGGGATTTATTGATAAATGGTCTACCAAGGCGATCTCTAGGCGAGGTGATAGATGGTCTCAAAGTGAAAATAATATCATATATTTGGGTCTAGGTACGGTCCCATTGGAGAACATTAAAAAATCAAGCTTCTATGCATCATTTTGGTTAATTTATGGAATTCGTCCGACTCTCACTTGACCGATTTTTGTTTTAGTTGTATACTTGAAGTTGTATCCTGCACATAGCAAGGTGCGTAGAGGTAACCTAGTGTTTAGACACTGTTATTAAGACGTGTTTATTAAAAGACTTCCGTGAATCTCCTTTTTTCATTTATAATTAACTCGTGCATGTGTTTACTGTACATTGTTAGGAAATACTTAACTATTGAAGGGTTGCGTCCTTAGTGGTTGACATAATATATGGTTTCAGCTTACAATTTAATATAAGTATTTTTTGCAAAAATTATGATATAATTTTTGCAAAATATTCAAACTTATAATAACAATTTACAATTAAATGAGTGATTAAATTATCAAAAAAAAATCAGCTTCTCGCTGCATCCTGCACACAGCAGGGTAGGCAAGGTAGGCAGGTTTGAATTTAGGATTTTTGTTATTGTTGATTATTTTTTTACCGACAGAACAATGCGCAAAAGTAGAAAAAGCCTAACTTCAGGGCGGCCACGACTCGTTGACCGTACTGTACATCATGACTTATTTATACATTATCATCATTAAATACAAAGTTGTAAGTAAAATAATTGTAATTAATAGTTATAAAAATAATTAGTCCTTATAAAATACTTAAAGATATGTTTAAGAATTTTTATGATCACAAATTACATAATTAATCATTGCACATATAGCTATGTTTTTTATATATAGTAAAAATCCGCATTTTTGTTTGTTTTTTTAATGCATAGTTAGAAAAAGATAAGTTTGTCAACATTCTATGTGTACCTACATGGATTTTGGGCACTAAGATGGTTTAGCTTCCCTGTTAGAATTCAACATAATGTCACATAGAGACTATACGGTACAAGTACGGTCGACGAGCTGTGGCCGTTGAATTGTACATATCCGCTCAGATTTGATTTTAAGACTTTTGTTAATTTTCATTATTACTAAATAAACTTAACTTCGCGCTTTATCCCTAGCGGGGTAGTCAGAGAGTACGGAGCGCTAAACGCTACGGTCTCTACATACCTCTTTCGCCTCATCCACTGTCGTCAACCTCATCATACATTCGGGGGGTCCTCATGCTTTTTAAAATATCTTCCTCCAGTATCTTTGATACTGTGTTTACGAAGGTCAACCGAGGTCGCCCCCTACCTTTCTTCCCTCTCACTTTTCCATTATTAATCTTTTTTGCCATTCTTTCATCACTCATTCGTTCGTAAATAAATAATGCACAAAAGTTTAGATTTTAGAAATAGCTTTAAGTACAGAGCGGCCCCGTCTCGTCAACGAATCTCGTCACGTGTAACCTAAGAAAAAAACAATGTGTCTTAAAATTAATTATTTTGTCTACTCCATAAAAAATGTACAATACGAGTACGTGTGAAAATATTTATATAATGGCCGTCGTGATCCAGTGGCACAGCGTCGTGGAATCAATTTCTACTCATAAGAACTAATTATTTCGAATGTTCCACTTGAACACAGATGGAAAAACCCTTTTTTCGCCCAAACTCTGTTCACCAAAATAAAGTGTTAAGACACCCTGCTACCTCCCGCATGTGGAAAATAACGTGAAGACTACAGAGTGTCCTAAATAAATGCAAAACAATACAGCTTCTTTCTTTTTCCATAGGTTACATGAGGGCAACTAGGCAAACAAAACTGATGTTGCCAGACTGGTGTTGAGTAGCGTAACTCAACGCCAACTTATATTTATAAGATAATATGTAGACACATATTATACTATGTGTTAACTGAATACAGCACTTTATCGCCTTATAGTTCTAAATTAATTATAGTAATATTAGAAGTTAAACCGCGATAGAGACTAATAGTAATTTTTCAACAGCTTCCACGCTGTGTTCTATTTTAATCTTAAAATTCGCATGATGGCGGTGCAGTTTTCTCTAATAAATGTTAATATTATATGAAAAATGGTAGTTTTTATTTTATATTTTTTTTATTTAAGAAAAAGGACAACGGAATATTTTTTTATAATTCTGATTAAAGTGATAAAATTAGTGATAATTTTATCACTTTAATCAGAACTTCTTCTCTTTTTTCCTTGAATGTATTAAAACAAGATAACTTAAGAACTTTTAAATTGAATTGACAGATATAACTTGGTACCTATGTATTTTAAAATTCTATATCTATACATTTCAACTCATCACAAGAGCGATTTGCGAACATTATAACGAGATTTACACAAAAAAGAATCATATTTTTCGACCTGTCGTCATTGTAAGTACGATGCAAGAGGCAAGAGCTGGTATGTAAAAAATAAAATATTTATTTTGACGTTTTTTCCATATGTATTTATTGGCTTAATTTAATGACGAGACATTACAAGGAAACTGGCCAGCCTTGAACGCGACCCGAGTTACCCCCTAGTTAAAAAAGATGAACTAACTTCACGGCCTCGTTGTGAGAATACTGGAATAAAATTATCCATTTTGTTAAATAAATGAATGTTGTCAACCCTATACTTCGTGTGTCAATATTAATTTATATACGTAGTTATTTTTAAAAAGTTATTAATTTTTTCTTAGCTTCACTTTTTATCTGCACACAGGTATACAGAGAAAACCTAGTGTTAAGACACTTCTGATATTTTCCGTCGAATTCTGGACGCATTGCGTGTTCAGTGGCGGAACTCAACGCCGCATTTTGCCTCCAATATAGAGCGAAGAAATGAATTTATATTTTATAAATTTATTTAAATATTTCACTCTCACTTCCAGTGGGGATCGACCCCTAAATAAGTCGCGTTTAGTGTCCATACACTTGTGCCCCTGCGCCACGACTGGTTGTTAAAGTGTTGATCTTTTTATATATAAGTTCATCCTTTTTTATAAAATAGGTATTTGCTTAGATATTTTGTTCTTGTTGGTTAAATTAAATGTAAATGCCAATATGAAGTATTTCGTTAGAAAAAATTTCTACAAATAAATATTTTTCTTTTTTTGTTTGACTAAAATATAAGGCACAGAATGCATCTCGGGCAATGTTTTGTTATTACTTTTTTCCCTACATATAAGTATGTTCTTAAATTTTTTCATATCTTATCAATGCATAATATTACTCTTAAATCCAGTTTCTCCAAAATAATCCCATTCATTAGTGTTTATTAACCCAAAGCCTAAAAATTTAAGAAAAGTACCTAATTATAGCGATTCAACAGATAAGGAAGGACCTTTTGCTTAGTGTATGGACAATTTATGTTTTTTTAAGGTTTCAATTAAATATTTCATAGGCAGAGTCAACCTAGGACACTCTGTTCCAATTAAGATACTTCTGGCCAAACCTTCCAAGTTATTTATAGTTAAATAAATATTTATATTTCCATTTCTTCGCTCTGGTGTCGAGGCAAAGCGCGGTATTGAGTTCCGCCACTCAACAGGCAATGCCTTCAGAATTCGGCAGAAAGTTTGGAACGGAGTGTCTTAACACTAGATTCCCTCTGCCTACCCTGGTGTGCGGAATACAGCGTGTATCTAATTATTATTATTTTTTCTTTATAGTTAAAGAAAGATAATCATAACATAATTGATTAATATATAAAATGAATATCGTGTATTAAGTGGAGCCATTTATCTCAAAGTCGCCATCGGCCTTGCGGTGGCCAGGTCAATACCTCCATAGCCATCATAGTGGAAGTAAGTATACACTTATATACTACTTTATGTGTTACTAAAATGGAAATTACTAAATATCCTGTTTTTTTCATTTTCACGCTATATCCTGCATGTAGCAATGTAGGCAATGGGAAAGTAGTGCTAAGACCCTCCGCCTCCCTACTTTCCTACGAATTCTGGAGGCTTTGCGTGGTGAGTGGCGGAACACAACGCCGCACTTCGCCTCGAACCCTAAGCGGAGAAATGAAAAATTTAAACATAGTTTTGTTTTTTAAAAAGTTAAAATTAAATTATTATTAAATTAAATTATTTATTATTTTCGACTCTTCTTGTACATGTTCGGTCATAGCCAGTGGCAGGAAAGTGTTATCTATATATATTATTGATTCATATTTTTATATCCAATATATTAATTGTTAATCATGCACCAAACTATTATTGTTATTATTATTTTTGGTCAATTAGTCAATAATTAGCTATATTTTTTAATAATAATTATTAATTGGTATCAAATTCATATAAATACCTTGCCGTAAAAATTGATTCACAGTAATTTATCATATTATTGTTAAGTACCATTAACGTGCATCTTGCAACTGCTCTCTTCGAAAACAGAAACACTCCCTCTTTGATTTAATTATCTGTATTAAGTAAAAAGTTTCAAATAATCAAAGATTTATAATCTGCTCTAATAAAAAATATCGTACGGGCTACAATTCCGATTCGATCCGGTCTTATAAAACCTAATCTGTAACTTATATGAAGAAATGTGTTATTAGATGTTTTTCTCTCTTGTTTATATAAACCTTCTTTGTTCCAGAAATGTTGTCAAGAGTGAGTGCAGAGCAACGTAACCGCTTGTTGCCCTTCGCTAGGCAGCTGGCGGACCACACAAGCAAACTGCCTTACGATGAGCCGCAATCGGCGTCTGTTGTGCGTTCATTTCTCGATGTACAACTCTTTTACATCTAAGTCGGTTATTCAATAAAATTTATTTCCTAGGAATGAGAGGTTCGTAACAATTTCATATAATTAATGTTTCTATCCATTTTATGTAGAAAATGCCAGTTTTGATATCTTCCAGACACGGCCATGTTCATTGTGACATATTAGGTAAAAAAAAATATCACCACCAAAATGGAATACTCTTATAAATAAAAGAACAATATGTTTTATTTAAAAAAAAAAAACAAAGTATAAATTTTCGTTATATCAAATTTAAAATCTTTAAAATATGCTATTAAATTTTAATAATATGCACGTTGTCATTTAGTTAATCTTTCCGTCCCTTTAATGGTGTAGTAAACAATGATAATATATTACTAATAATATTTGAAAAATAGTCATGGACTCCTTTCCCAAATCTGTAAATTTTGCAGATGTATTTACTTATCAATTTGATCGCTTCATAAATATTGACTGTGACGCGTGAGAAGAATGGAAGTAGTTTTATCATCCAATCGAATCGAAGCAACCAGGAACAAATCCCCATCTACAAAAAAGAAAAAAATCATAAAAAGTTATTTTGGTTAATTACATTTAGACTGTAAATGACTTTTTATAGTATTAAGACACTCTTTGTTCCATTATGACACTTTCGTTCTCCATTTTCTGCCAAATTATTGAGACATTAGGTAGGTAGAACAACGTTACGAGACCGGGGTTATTGAAATATTAAACATTTTGGTGAAAATCGAAGTCACAACCGTCGCGTATTTAGTCATACGCTTGTGCCCCCGCGTCACGACGGACGGACGAATTATTATATATATTAAATTCACTGAAAAAACATGTTGAGCAAAACACTAGGTTTTGCTGTAGCATGTAGCTAACATGTAGCTGAAAGTGTCTGTGGAACTGTCTGTAAATCTGTACTCGTTGGAATAATTATAATTTAAATTATTTTCATATCCCACCGGTAAGTCATACACATGAGACAGTAAGCTTAAAGCCCAAAGTTCTAAAATTGAGAGGAAATTCGGGACGCTGCGCGTTGACTGGCGGTGTTCAACGCTGCGATTCCTCTTCCTAGGACAGGTACCCCGTGACCATCGGGTTACAGGTCGGTTCCATGCTGTTGGAACACCATGAATAGAAAATTATTGTTAAAAACTTAAAACTTACGCCATAGATCAAATCACTCAGAGATCCAAACATATTGAAACTTATGTGTATATGAAATATAAATATAAAGATAAACCACAATGTCCAATCCACGAATGTATAGAGGTACAAGTGGCGTTGGGTATTTAAACTAACACTATCTAAAAGGAAAGCCGCGGAGTTATTAAACGCAGGCTAATTGGCATCTGTGTACACATCAGTTTAGGGAAAGAATTGTAGGCACCGGTGGACTATACATATACTTAACTTCACGCTTTATCCCTAGCGGGGTAGTCAGGGAGAACGGGGCGCTAAACGCTAAAGTCTCTACATATCTCTTTCGCCTCGTCCACTATCATCGACATCTTCCTACATGCCCTTCGGGGGATCCCCATGCCCATCGGGGGAGCTTTTTACGTGATCTTCCTTGATACTGTGTTTTAGAAGGTCAACAGAGGTCTTCCCCCTACCTCTCTTCCCTCTCACTTCCATCATAAATCTTTTTTGCTCTTATTTCATCACTCATTCGCTCGACGTGCTTAAACCATCTGAGCACGTTTTTCTTCATTCTCACTGTGACATCCTCGCTAGTACCTGCCATTCTGTGTATCTCTTCATTGCGGATTCGATCAGTTAAGCTGACGAGGACATTGCGTCTCCACGGCATTAATTTTTCTTTCATTCTTCTTCTTTAATATCCACGTTTTGCTGCCGTATAACAAGGTCGGTATCAACACTGCATTGTGTACGGCCAAACGTGCAGCTATGCTGACGTTTCGTAACCTCATCAATGCAGCTAAGGCCCCGTTAACCCTGTTACCGGCAGCAATACGCCTTTAAACATCTATCTCGTATCGTCCATTTCTACTGAACATACTTCCTAAGTATACCACCTCATTCACTTGTACTAATATCTTATCATTCACACTGACATTTCATTCCGTCCTCTCTTCATGTCTTTCAAATACTAAAAGCTTTTTCTTACTCGCAGTCAGGCTTAGACCAATGTTTTCACACCCTTTTTTCAGAGAGGTGACCAATGCCTGCAACTCGCATTCTGGTAATGCAATAAGCAATTCATCATCTGCGTACAGCAAGCAATTTACATTCAAGTCACCTACTTTCACTCCCATATCACTTTGTTTCACATCTTGGAGACAGCCATCCAAATACAAATTGAACAACCAAGCTGACATGGCGCAACCTTGTTTAACACCCGATTGGATGTCGAACCAAAGTGACATATCAGCTACTACTCGCACGCAGGCTGAATGATCTCTGTAAAGAGACCATACAGCCTGCAGCAAGGGTCCGTTCACATTGTACCGGGGTAGTATCTTCCATAATTTCGCTCTTACCACTCTGTCAAACGCCTTTTCCAAGTCCATAAAAGCACAGAAAACTTTTTGGTCAGCAGCCAAAAATTTTTCAGTGATAATGTGGAGGGAAAAGATCTGATCTGACACCATCTTCCATGTCTAAAGCCTCCTTGAGTCTCCCACAACAGTCTCTTTCGGATCTCTCTTGCATTCTTCTCGCTACAATTTTAGCATGAATTTTACTACCTATGCTAATTAAACTGATAGCCCACAGGTTCGCGAGCAACCCCGAGAAGCACTAACCAGAAAAGCTTCGTATTTTCTTTGAAGTTGCTCGTTAACCTTTCATTTTTTTTATTCTCAGCCTTTTTACGCTTCATCTTTATCAGTACTTTCGTCAGGTGCTTTTGCAGCTTACAGTCTTTCTTTTTTATCTCTCTCATACTTTTATCTTCACCTGAGACTTTATAATTCTGCAATGCTTTCTTCTTCCTCTCTACCGGATGCACTTCATCGTCCCACCATTCATCGCGCTTTTTGCAAGACCTCTTTTCGCGTTACCACCTTCCTTCATCCTAAGGTTCTTCCAGCATACATCAATATTTTCATTTCCCGCTTCGTTGCTGTCTTGGAAATTCTTTCTTAATATTCCTCTCTGATCGGTGGATCTTGAAACTCCAAGTTTGGACACATCGAGTAGCTGCGCCAACCTGCGAACAGACCCCTTACGCGCTAATAAGAATACTCCTGTTATCCCCAGCTTGAGGCGAACCCAAAGCAGCCCCGGTTGATCGCCTTGTATTCAACCGCTGCACTAACCAAACGAGAGGACAATAACACACCTACACCATACTAACCCCACTCACTCTCTGGTACGCCGGCCCAGAAAGCAACCTGACTGCCCAGTAAATCGGTCGTATCACTGCCCTTTCGCTTGGTCTCAGTCACAAAAACGACATATAAATCTCTATCCATCACATCTAGTAATTTATCCATCTTTTCTTCCATACATTCCACGTGGCTATTTGTAGCTACGTCCTGTCGTTCCGGACATGGCGTGTTGGGTGGCGGTCCCCAACGTCGTGTTAACGTATTCCTTATATTTTATTGTTCATAAAAAAATGATAAAAAGGAACATTTTATTATTTTTTTATCCTCCATAGCTAGTAAAAAAACAATAAGTAATTTGATAAGTTCAGATCTTTGTGGACAGTTGAATTCCTTTGAATTTGTTAAAAATAAATACATATTATAATGAATAACAGCAAAAAATTGACAACTGTTCGTGTAGAAAAGCTTACAGGTAATATAATAGCAAAACTTAAATCTTATCTTAAATATAATAATAAGCCCAATTTGTTATACATGGCAATTTTTTCATCGTTATTTAAAGATAGCTTAAAAGCTATCTTTAGGTACTTACAAAATAGTCAATTCCAGGAATTTCTTGTCTGGATTGATTAGTGATTGAGCGAGTTCAAAATTATGTTCGAGCCTATTCTAAACTGCTTAAAAAGTATATTCTACGGCAAAATTTTTACATATTAATAAACAAAATCAAAACGTCTTCTGTTAATATTAAAATGACATGGAACATAAGAAATTGTGAAACTGAAAAAGCCTAGGATTGCAATTATAAATTTTTATTATCTTTGATCACTGTTGCCTGTGTGTTTGACAAATTCTTTACTGATATTCCAGTTTCCACAACCAAAACACTTATATCCTCCAGAACCCCTCATTAATGTTCACTGATGCAAAACAACGCTGTTTGTAAATAATCTGTATTAAGGTATGTGCTTATAAATATCTTAATTTCAAATCAGCCAATTTGATTTATTTTTAAGCATAATTTTTAATGTTCTCAAGGATAAAATGCATACTTTAAGCGGACGTGTCTTATTTCTATCGTATTACCCTAGGCTTAATATTTTTAAAGGTTTTTGGTAGTTAGGATGAATGTTAAGTAATTGTTTCTTGACTTCTGATCTATCCATTTCTCTCGTCTTGCCCGTATTTTCCTTGTGTATCTCTGGTATACCGGATATTATTATTATTCTTGCTATGTTCTATCCGCTTCTGTACGCAAGCAATCCTGAGATAAAGGGCCTTGACAGACAGACAGATGGACAACACAGTCATCGAACGAACTCTCAAAAAGCAAATCCCACCAGTAGTTCCAGAGATCTTAGCGTTTAAACAAACAAACACTTATGTATGATGAATAGTTTAAAAAAAATCAAATGAAATCAGCATCACTCTATATCCTGAACACAGCAGGATAGGTAGAGGGAACCTAGTGTTAAGACACTCTGTTCTGCACTTTCTGGCGAATTCTGTAGGCATTGCGTGTTGAGTGGCAGAACTCAACGCCACGCTTTGCCTCGACACCAGAGCGAAGAAATGAAAATATAAACGTAAATAAATATTTCACTTCCTCGAGTGGGGATCGAACCCACAACCATCGCGTCACACCCTTGTGCCGCTGCGTCACGACGGCCTCAAATAAAGAGTACAAATTAAGCTTGGAAAGTACGCCAGTTCTGTGACTTGTCCAAGGTACCTACGAGGGGAGGTCCAAAAGCCCAGTGGAATGAAAGGTTTCTAAATTAAATAAAACAATAAATCTATTTTTGTTTTTCTATATAATCATCCTTAAGCTAAATACATTTATTAGATCTATGAATTAACTTTTCTAAACCGTCGAAATAATATTTATTTCTTTCGCCTCAAAATGGGCCAAAATTGCCTCCGTCACCTCATTGGCGTCGGAAAATTTCTTCCTTAAGTCTTTTTTAAAATTGTGGAACAAATGAAAATCATTAAGGGCCAGGTATGGACTGTAAAGTGGGTGGATTAGTGATTCGAAGCCATGCATGTGCAGAGCAGCCATTGCAACTCTGCTCTTGTCAACTGGTGCGTTGTCTTGTATCTTGCACTGACTTTTGTCATACCCAGATGTTCATGTAGGATCCGCAGAATAATGGTATCTAATACTCCAACTAATGCAGATAACTGTTTTTTCTTCAAATGGGCGTCCTCCAGTTCAAGTTTTTCCACTTTT
>DWGR01003320.1:0-12340 GCA_018247715.1 Heliconius burneyi | reverse complement strand
AGATGCCGCACTTGGAATTCAGCTCAACGCTTTTGATAATTCTTTCATGACCCAATTTAACTAAGGGAACCACGAAAATATACCTAGAAATGGAAAGTAAATGAATATTTGACCTACTTAAGAACATTTTAACAACATAAACCAACAAAATATTTCTCGCAATTTTATTTCAGTGTAATTATATCTTGTCTTATATAATAAAGTTTGTAAAACGAATAAACTTCTATGGTTTTAATAATCCACTAACATTATATCAAATATACTTATTAAGTGCTTCGAAAATTAATTTTATTTTAATTATTGTAATAGGTTTTATAGTTATTTATATTTAAATAACATAACTGTTTTATCTTTCATATAGGCCTATTACAATATAGCTATAACTAACGTTGATCTCGAAGTCTTATATATTATTTTTTAGCTTTTTTATATCTTCAACAGTTTACTGTAATCAGTAAATTGTTTTACAAATGGAGCAATTTGTTCAGATAAATGAAAATAAATAATTCTACTTAAGCCTCGCCGACTATAGTAAAAATTACTATTGAAAGCTCTTCCATGCGTCCTAGCTACTAATTAGACTATTAACGCAAGTTTTATAAAATACATATACGAGTATAAAGCAAATCCTACTAGAGAAAGTTGTAACAACAGTATCAAGTTCGCTGCGAGTGAAATATGAGATTTAGAAATTGAAATAGTAATTATACGAGTATACTTAGGAAACGTATAAAACATTGAACGTAATGGGACTTCAATTCGCACTCTGACCACTAAGCCATACGTTCTCATCTAGCTACGTCGAAATTTTTATACGCTCGTTACTATATTCTATATTTTTATTATATAAAAGGACATGTACCTGACTGAACTAAGACGCACGCACAGCCGTAACCGCTTTGAGTAGAAACGTGAAATTTGAACAGATGTTTAGTTTCGTAATCTGGACCTCCACTAAGAAGGTATTTTGAAAAATATTTATCCTAAAGGAGTAAAATAGGGGTTAAAAGTTTGAATATATTTTTTTTTAAATCGCCACCGATTTTTAAAAAAATTTAAATTTCGACTCTTAAAATTATTTCATTGAACACGTGTTTAATGGTTTATTAAAATTCACCCCTAAGGGTAATAAGCGGGCGAAGCTGCGCGCGTTCACTAGTACTTTTATAAGGTTTCTACAAAAGTTTTTTTTTTCATTTTTAAGAATAGAATAACACTTTAAAAAATAATAATTTAGTTCAAACAACAAAGGTCATTCAGAATGTCAAAAAATAACATTATTATTTCTTTAAATTATATATTACAACATTCAAATACTCAAACTGTCGGCGCTTTAAAGTCCAAATTGAGTTCTTAAGAACCGCTAAGCTCACTCGATGGGTATCAAGGACGAGTGCCCTCAGAACTGAAAAAGGAAAATTGACTGAAATTCTGTTTTAAGTGACTTTATAAATAAAATCGCTTTTTGTTAAGGCTGCTTAAAAAGTTTAGTCTTTTCAGTAACAGGGAAGATTAAAAATTATATTGTAATAATAAAAAAAACAGATTTTTATACACTCTCTATCATACTTGTTTTTAATATTTCATACTTAGAATAATAAAATTTTGGGTAAACTTTTTAAATGAAAAGGTACATAACTTTTTAATTAATAACTTTAAGTATCAAAACAAAATAACAAAAATTTGCATAATGAAATTGAAATTGGTGACAGGACAATTCGGGTTTTATCTTTCTAACAAGGGAGTTATTCAACGCGAATCCAAATAAATTAGACAAAGAGACTTAAGAGCTACAGAAAAAATCATAAGTAGGTATAAGTTTTCTTCATAAATATTCTATTCCTGCGGCAAATTAGTTTAGCCATTCAACATTTCATTGACGGAAAGTGGTGAGCAGAGTGTCCTCACACTAGGTCTTCCTCTGTCTACCCTGCGGGGTACAGCGTGAAACTAAAACAAATCTAATCCATTGTCGTAATAAAAACACAAGGTTCCCAAGCTTACTCCGCCTGCTATTTACCGGACTCATCGTGAAGCAAAAAAACCACACAAAAATATTTTCTATTTGCCAAGTAATCGTTTCAATATGTCATACAAATATATGCAATGTAGTAAGTACAAATAAGAAATGACGAAATATACGTTATGTTTAAAAAAAATATTAATAGATATATCATAGCTTCGTGTTGTATCCCGCACATAGCACGGTAAGTAGAGGGAACCTGGCATTAAGACACTCCGTTCTCATTAAGACATTTCATCAGTTCTCATTAAGACATTTCCGTTCCCCACTTTTCGTTAAATTTTGGAGGTGTTGCGTGTTCAGTAGCAGAACTCAATGCTTCGCTTACTCTCGTTACCAGAGCGAGAAAATGAAAATATTTTATTTTATTTCCTCAAGTGAGATTCGAACACGCAACCATGATCATGGTCTCATAGTAGGTATATTAATGTATATAATATTAAATATCGGATAGAGTCGTGAACATAAACAAATGTATTTATAAATGTATACTGGATTGCCTTAGGCGTATTTCCTTTGTACCCTTTGCAAATTATCCTACTGTTTTTACCTTGAAAAGTAAGTAGATAGTTGTTGAATGTCACAGAAATATGTCATCCATGTCTAAATTTACCTTTGTTACGAAGAAAAAAGGAAATTTGTGCTTTTGAGAATTATTACAATTATATGTTATTTATAAATTAATTTTACCATTAATTTAATAAATACCAAATGTAATGGATTTTACTTTGCCAAGTCTCACATTAAAGTGTTTAAAAGCTATTTGAAGTTTAATAAGTTTCAATCTTTTAGTAATATTATAGCATAATTAATGTAGTCATTTTTAATCTCGTAATTTTCGTAACAAAGGTGAAGTTCAGGTTGTAGCCTAGGTACCTAGGTCTTAAAAAGCTAGAAGACTAACAGTATTTTTAGGGTCCCGTATATCGAAAGGCAAAAATTGAACACATATAGCAACACTTTGTTATCCGTCTGTCAAGGCCATTTATCTCGTAGTCGCGTGGAGGTATCAAGTTTGAACTAATATCATATATTTACATTGATGGTTCCTATTAAACACAAAAAATCAAGCTTTTAAATCAGAGCAATTAAAAGATACGAGCGTTTATAAATACATAGATTTTCCGGATTTTGTATGAAATTCGCCGCGTAATCAAAACCTATAGCATACTTCTCATACATATAGGAAAAAGTCCGAAAAATAACATTTACAATTATTTCATAGAAAAAAACATCATAAAGTTATATTTTTGTTCATTATTATACAAATCTGAAGTTGGTACGGAAGCCTCGGTGGGTGACTTCAACTCGCACTTAACGGGGTTTTTTTTCTGTAGTGAGATAAATAAATAAATGTAACATTTATCTTATTTTATAAAAAAAAATTTCTTATATTACAAATTCAAGCTTTATGATATACCTACTACTCGGAAGAACTCTGCCTGTGACAGTTTGATAAGACAATAAGGTAAAGACTCGAAAATGCCTTTGAAACAGGCTTAATAGAATATTTAGGGAGGCATCCAGTGCCACATATATATTTCAATAGGATATTTTTTGTTAAATTAAGCTTTTATACTTTCTTAGGAATTCCAGGATATACATTTACATGCACTTAAAAATTTGTTTTTTTTTTTGAGATATTATAAAAAATAATCTCTTTCAAATAATCAATGTGCTTACATTCTACATATTGAAATATTTTAAATATCTTTAAACTTTTTAATATTTTAAATCTACCTTTATCTAAATCAGCTTATCATGCTTATGGCATATTGATTTTATGTCTAGTTAGTTTTGCAGCAGCAGTAGATATTAAGTAAGCATGTTGCTAATACACAACGATTGTAAAAGATTGAAATCACGTAATAGATATTATTATTATATTAAATTTTTTCCTAATTAAGAATTAGAAAGACATCAATACTTTTGTAATAATACACTTATGCTAACGTACGTAAAGCTACTTTTTTTTGTTGTTTTTACATCTCCGAAATGTGTATTGTATATTACAGATGTAAAAGTAACAAAATGAAAAGTATAAATTTTACTTCCAATACTTATAATTAATGAAAATAAAAAGATGGTTCCCATCTTACTCCGCATTAGCACGGATGAAAAGTTAAACACTATAATGAGTGAGCTAACAGCAGCGTTGTTAGTGAACAGTATCTCTCGTGACTTGCGACATTGTTGTTCAACTTCAACTCACTAATGAGTTCTCAGCTCTCTCTGGAACCGATATTCTTGCACATCGTACATTTCCACCTTCACGAATTTCCTAATTCATACAAATATTTAATGCTGCCGTCTAAATACGACTTTGTATATATGAAAATGCTTAATTCTTATTCTGTTCTTAATAATTAAACCAGAAGGGTTATTACAAAACAATGTTGTCATACCTAAATACGAGTATATTATGCAAATTCATACAGTTGCTATAAATGTATCGTAATCTTACAATTAATTAACTATAAGCTGACTTCAATTACCTCCTGTTCTCTCTAGAATTACATAAATGATACTCATATCTCAAAAACTACAACTAGATTTAGATTTTATAACTTCATCTAAATCAAAAACTCTCATTCCAATAATATCAAAAACATGTCAAACTGATAAATATTTTTGTTCAACTTCACTCTTTATCCCACACATAACAAGGTAGGCAGACGGAACCTGGGAACCTAGTGTTAAGACATTCCGTTTCTATTAAGACATTTTCGTTTCCCACTTTCCGCCAAAATCGGAGGCATCGTGTGTTGAGTGGCGGAACTCAATACCGCTCTTTGTTTGCGAAGCGCTCTTGCTTGCTCTTTGTTTAAGAGCGAGAAAATGAAAACATTAAGTATTTCATTTCCTCGAGTGGTAAACAAACGCACAATTTATCTGGCCTCACTAGTATACATGTTAAAAAATACTAATTTTGTCTGTGCCGTTTTATACGTCTATGTTTAAAGTTTCCAAATCTTTTGTAATCTAAATTTGAATATGCTGCCTCATATATAAGTCTATTTTTTTAAGCAAAACCAGTCCAATTGAACTTTTAAATTTGTTTAAATAAATATTAATAAATTAAACGAATAACAATTAAACACAATAACACATTATCTAGAAATCTTAATTATAAATAATAATGGTTAAAAAAATAATCTGTCAATAACTTTCAATCACAATATTACACAATTTTTATATCAGTACAGGTTGACATGAAGGTATCCATTGTGCCAGAAAATGTTTAATATCAAAGCGAGTAATCTTATTCAAAAAATACCTCTATGCGCAGCATATTCATAATAGGAAAGAAAATTTTCAATAAAGATTATTTTCTCATCAACTGTCATGAAATTTGATAGACGATATTAATACAAAATTCTATATATTTTAACATAATATCATGCTCGTAATATTGCTACATACAGTTCGGCTTAAAGTGAACTTTGGTAGAGAGTAAATGATTATTGAAAATAGAGCCAGAAAAAAAAATTAATTAGGAACTAAAAAACACATTATTAACATTTTTTTTTAATTCAATAAAATCAAAGAGTACAATCAAATATTTTTTTAATAAATTAATAAAATAAAATAAATTAAGCAGCAATTTTAATATCTCATTAAAATAATCAAGTATATGAATAAATAAACAAAAAGCTGCTAAAACAATAAATTAAATTATGAGGATAAATAAAATTATGAGGATTTTTAACAAATTTTAATAATAATAAACAATTAATTTATTTATAAAAAAAACAAATGAAACAACTCAGTTTTAAAATTTAGTATATTTAAATTTTAATTAGCTTTGCATATGTATTTAATTTATTTTCAATAACAGGGAGGGAAATCTGCAAAAATCTCAATAGTGCTTATTCTCAAAATAGGTGGGAGGGCTTTCAAGGATTAATTATCTAGTCGGAAATCTAAAATTAAACAAGCTCAATAACTCAGCGCTGTTCATCGAACCATGTTTAGTATTTTGACATAATTGCTTAAAGATAGTATTTGAGATAAGAGAAAGATAGTACTTATATCTCAATCGAGCATAAAATTAAATTAAGAATTAAATATATGAATATAATTAACCCGCTCAGGCCAAGCATACACTATATATGTAGACTCACACAAATGAAAAGTTCAGTTTAGACCTCGCAGACTGTACTATATATTAAATACAATAAACTGTGTTTCACGAAAAACTAAAGAAATAAAATTGTATGCTTATACTCATTGAAATAGCCTATCAAAATAAACCAAAATGTTTTTAAAAATTTGCAAGTATGATAGTTATAACATTTTTTAAAATATCATTTCCCAATAAGGAAGAGTAATTTTACTTTTTAGGGTTCCGTACCTTAAAAGCAAAATACCGAACCTCGCTTTGTCGTTTGTTTGTAAGTTTTTTTTTGATCTTGAGATCGTAATGAGGTTTGAAGTTCAAATTAATGTCCAATATTCAGAGCTACGGTCTAATAATTTTTGATTGTGTTGACTTAGAAGCAAGCAGCAAGAAGTATGCATGCATTTTGCTGCATTTTATATTAAATTCACCGCGTCATTACAACCAATTAGGATATTTTCCGGGGATTTTCCTACCGTTATAAGAAAATAATATGAAGTGAACATATACTATACAAATTATAGAAAAATCCGTAAAATAAATATAAGATGGTCATAGAAAAATATTATTACAAATATATATTTGCAGTTAATTAGATAGAAAATGAGTGCACATGCGAGCAAATTTAAGTCTGCTAACTTTAATTACTTGCAGTTCCATTAACCTACAATTCTGTAATTGGTACAGAACTCTCGGTGGACAATTTCGACTGTCACTTGACCGGTTCTATTTTAATTTATGTTTCTGGTACAAATGTGAAGACCATAAGTAATATTACTTATAAATATATCATATGAAATGCTTATTAATAAAAGTAATAAATAGGTTATAATAATTATCACGCAGTTAAACCACTAAAACGTTTAAAAATACTCACTTTCTCCGTGCCTACTATTAAACATGAAAACAAAAAACAATACCTAATGCTTGGTAGGTATCTTGACAATATTCAAGGTCGTTGCAAGAATGGAAGGCCGTGGCCTACAACTGTAAGTACAAACCTAAAAGATGTACAAATGATGATTATGAAGATTTCACATTTGTTTTATAGTAGGTGTATATATAATGATTTTTATTTTAGTTCTTAGTTCTTTGTATGAGTACAAGTAAACATGATATAAATATTCTTTATATTAGAAAATAATATACTTAAGAGAAAATAATAAAGAGAATAGACATTTTATCTACATATACTCGTATATATTAAATATTCATAATAAATATATAAAATGTTATGTGTTACAAATATTTCATATTAAATATATAAAATGTTACATCTCCAGTATAAAAGCTTTGAAGACAGAAAATATACTCGATCTTTGGAAATCGATGGAATGAAAAAAATCTAGTACAAATAAACAATTTAAAAGCTTTATTACTTTTATTTACCAAGAAACGACTTCACAGAAATGTCTCGGTGACAGTTAAATTGTCAAGCGAAGAGACCGCAAAACTTTTACTTCAACTATTACTACTTACTATGGAATTTTTTACTAAAAATAAAAAATCATGAGGCTGTCGTGGTGCAGCGGCACAAAGATGTAAGGCGTCGATTGTGGGTTCGATTCCCACTCGAGGAAGTGAAATATTTATTTCCATTTCTTCGCTTTCGTGTCGAGGCAAAAAGCGGCGTTGAGGTGACACTCAACGCGCAATCGGTTTAATATCGTGGGTTCTAGCATATAATATTGTTTTATTAAAATGAGAGAAATTGCATTAAGTAGTTGTCAACATAGCAACAAACAGACAGAGACAAAGACACTATGACGTAGTTCGGTAATTAGCAATTTGAGGAAGTGAGTTATAAAGCCGGTGGGAGCGTAATGTGGTAACTGATGAACAAATCAACTTGTGTGATTGAATTAATAAAAAAAATATCTTTGGATCTCTACACAGCTCTGGGACCCAGCGAATTGATCCGAATGGGGGGCTGCTTTTTTTTTTATTTCGAACCGCCGACGATCGGCTGGACTCGGGGGGTCTGGCGCACTTCCGGATTCGTGGCTTCTGGCGCACTTCCTCCGGAATCTTCCCCCGGAATTACCCTACTAAGCTAATGTAAGAATGTTGAATGTCAGAATACCATGTCATTTACAGCGTTAAGAAAGAAAGGAAAATCTGTTTATTTAGCAGATGTAGGTAGGGTCTACAAATAAAACCACACTTACACATTTCGTGACTTATATAATAATACATTTAATCTTCCTAACATTCAAGCATTAGAACGTATTAGATAAGAAAGTAAGTAAGTACTTATTAATATTAAATTAATACATAGCGTAACTAATATAAAAAGAAAAAATGTGATTATTAATAATTATAAGCAACCTTAACCTAAGCCTATAAAGTCAAACAGTAACGTTGACTTTAAAAACTTTTATATTGCATATTTTTTATACTATATCTGTTTATTTTTAGTTTCCAATATCTTCCGACGACACCATTTCAACTAACGGACAATAGAATATAAGAACAACAGACAGATCAAAATTTACTATTAATATTTCTATTTCTGGCATAGTTATCGGTCATTTCGTACAACTTTTAAAAGATAAATAAGCAAAAATATTATAAAGATATTTAAAATTTTCTTACAAGTATGGTCCATAAACAAATCGATTTGAAAAATATTTTTCTAAGAACGTATAAAATTTGAACGTAGCGGGATTTGAACCCATGCCTCTTGGAAACCTATTTTTCTGTACGTTGACGTTTCTTAAATTTTATTTTTCTTTCCTAAGTTTGGAATAACACTTTAAAATATTTTTTTCCATTATTTAAGAGTTTTCTCGCTACAACGACCATGCCGCTTTGTATGGTTTACATTGTAATGAATATTGCTTACAGTTAATTGATTTTATTCTGTACTAAATAATATAATTTCTTGGCTAATTCAGAGTCTAGTAGCGCTAGAACACATAACATTACAGTAAAACATCTATAAATTAATAAACGACTTCTCAGAGACAAATTCTATACACATTCTATCATAACTAGATATATTTTATCTAAAGAGTGTATGTACAACAATTTGGGGACTCTGTTTTTTTTATAAAGTATAAATGTTTTTTAAAATGTTAAAAAAAAACAATTTGAAGTTCGAAACTTAAATGGAAAGATATATTTCGTACATTTCACTACGTGCGTATCGATTGAGATTACTTAAGCTGTATAAAAGATATCAAATCAAAACTGTCTTAGGAAGTTTCCTATACAAAAATTTAGAAAATCACTTCTGTTTTGTCATTTAGCAATAATATATACATATATTGATCTTTATAGCGTAGAATTTTTATTTTTTAGCCTTACGACTAAAAATCTCATACATTGACATTGACAAAAGCTAGAAATAAAGTACAATATTTTATTCACTAACAGCCTATAATTTAACTTTTCAATGCTTAAAATAAAAGTTGATGACGATCGATATATATAGGTATATAAACTATAATAGTACCGTTAAAATGAAACACAAACAATAACGAGGACAGTGTTGCATTTTACAATAAAGACAAGATAATATCATCATTATTTAGTAAACAACTCAAAATCCACACACATAATCAACATACAACAAAATTTGAATAATTATTTCTCATATTCATCTCATTAAAGCAGTCGTGGCGACTGGTAACGCGACTGATTCGATCCTCACTCGAGGAAATGAAATGTTTATGTAAATTTATATTTCTATTTATTCGCTCTGGTATGGAGGCGAAGCGCGGCGTTGAGTTACGGAAAGTGGGAAACACAGTGTCTTAACACTAAGTTCCCTCTGACTAACCTGCTGTGTGCGGGATACAGCGTGAAGCTGATTTGATTTTGATTTTATTTCTCATATACAATTCCTTGATTAGGATGGTACTAAAATACCATAATTCCTACGATATTTAACAAAGTACTTTCTACATTGTACACAATGTACAATGTAGGACGAAACGAATTTAACAAGACATTAAATAAAAAGTTGTTAAAGTTTAACACGGTTTTAACGGAAAAGGCTAGTAAAAGTAAGTAGTTAGTAGATACTCCCGTCTCTACTTTTCCGTCGTTAGATAAGGGACACTATTTGTATGTGTCAAGTTGCAGAACCTCACGCCTGAGTTCGCTAATTATACCGAGAAAGTTGTTTTTTAAATATAATAGTTTTAGATACATATTCTAGTAGGAATCAAATGCACATTACGAAGTATATAATATATAATCTGCATTTGCACATGTTTATTTTTTTATGTTATTTTTACAACATGTTTAGTACATGATAATAAATATTAAGAAAATACAAAAGTACAAAAATGTAACAAATGTGTAAAAATGTTTATAGTAAAACCGTAACAAAGATCCCTATTATTATTTATTTTCCTTACAAGTTAATCTAATAATGATGAGCCCAGAAATTGAGGAAAGTGAACAACGGTGTGCAAAATCGCCGCGCAAATCGTATCATTTGACGTTCCATCCTCGCTGCGTACCTCATAAGCGATATTACAGCGTTAAGATATACAATTCTGATATGTTTATACGTAATAATATTTGTTTGTAGTCTTTTTATGGTTCCATATCTCACAAATCAAAAACGGAATCTTATAAGATTATTTTATTGTGTGTCTCTCCGTCTGCCACGACCACTTATCCCCCTTTGCCTACAACTCTGAAATTGGTACGGGGCCGTCGGTGGGTGAGTTTGACTCGCACTTGACCGGTTTTTTTTTTAATTAAATATAGACCTAATTAACAAATATGGCATTGCTACCCAATTAGATTTTTATATATAGTTACGAATATCACTTGTAAGATACACTTCTAATCTTACTCATAATCGACCAATCTATCAAATGAATGCGTACATTTGTTCACAAACGTACTATGTGTAATGTATACGTTACAAGAAAATGGAACACTGATACGACTGTCATATTTCATTCTCTTTCTGCTATTTCTGACTTAAGCTAAAAAATTGTTCATTTTCGTTTGCACTATTGATATATGAGAAAAACTTGGAAACGAAAATGACTAAGTCACCCTTTCGATAGCTTAGTTTAATGCAATTAAAATCGTTAAAGAAATTAAAAAGATTGAAATGCTATTAATTACTGTATAGCAATGTATGAATTTTGGCATGGTAAACTTAAAACAACTTCTAGGATAGTTACATCCTGATGCTTAATGCAGTTTACATAAGAAAAAAATAATACATACAAAGTCTAATTACGTCAATTCCTTGCAACTGAAGCTACATTATGTATAACTAAGCTATATATAACTTAGCTCCAGTTATTTCATGTTAGTCGAATCGAATTAATCTTTTTTTTTTTAATTTTACCACTACCAATTTAAAATTGCAGTTCAATTTCATTAATTAAGTTAGAAGATATCAAAGAATATGTTAACATGAGGTAGATAGTATCCCCCTCAGACCAAACGTCAAAGAAATAAGCAAACAAATAAGGAAATAAACCTAAGGATGGAGAAAGTTTTGGTCACTGAAGCAGGCAAGCAACTAGGTTTCCACATAAAAGAAAAGCATAAGAGTCTTGCATTCTTCTAATGATTACGTACGGATGCAAAATATTGGCAAAAACTCTCTAATACATGAAACGACTAGGAAAATGCCAACGTGCCTTGGAGGGTAGCACGCTGGGGATAACAATCAAAGACAGAGTTAAAAACTTATAAATAAAAACAAAACTCTCAGACATTTTCAGACTGGATATATGATACGTCAACCATTTAAGAAGTTGACTAAGCAAGTCACCCTTAGGAACCAAGAAATTGCAAAAACAGCATCAATTCATGAGATTTTTAAATTTTATTTTATTAAGTTTACCAACGGCTATATAGGATAAGATCTATTGAAAAGAATCGGAGGAGGCCCATGCCTAAAGACACATCGAAATTAAGGATATCTGTAACAAACATAATTATGTTAATATGTATTACTTAAAATTAGAAAGCTTATTATTTTAAACGGTAACATTTACAAAATGGTAAGTATACTTGTCGTAAAATATGGCGGTGGTATATACGAAAAAACCACCCAATTACAATAATCTAATCCTTATTTGAATTCATAAAAAATCACATTCGGAACTTTTACAATAGAAATTATTATTAGTATGTTACAAATATATAATAACATGAAATTAAAACCCGAACGCAATTCAGTGTTTTAAATAAATAATCGTTTAATTCAAGCG